>JABVXW010000221.1:0-12779 GCA_013365375.1 Litomosoides brasiliensis | reverse complement strand
ATGAGAAACATCGATACTTTAGATTTCATAGTTAACAAATCCACATATCAGAAAAATCCTTATTTTACTGATCAATTATATTCTCATCCTTTTTATTTCTAGTCTGTAATGAATGGAGTCGATAGCGTGCGACATGTGCTGGATCATTTTCGCGCTCAGAATCGTAATGGACAGTATGACTCTGTTTTAAATGGCTATCGCGGTATGGTTTTCAGTTTACTTTTTTATTTTATTGTGAATTTAACGGGATTAATCTTCCAAACAACTATCATGAAATTATTTAGGTACTGTGATCGAATTGTTTCGTTGTGATAAAGCTTACTACCAAGCAGTTGAAGTTACCACTGGCAACCGGTTATTTTATCATGTGGTTGATGACGATCGCATTGCAATGAAAATTATGAAAGAGGTTCTGGATCAGGCAACCTTGATTTTTAGTTAAGAATACCCAAAATCGTAGATGGGACATCTAAGAACATCTTTTCATTGTTACTTTAATAACCATGAAGAGAAACAGCAAGGCAAATCTATTCTCGCTTTATTTTTTGTACTTTTTTTAATCCTCATTGCTGCTCATTTTCAGATAAATCAACAAAAACTGTTAGGTGAAATTAATTTCTTTCCATTGAACCGCTTGATTGCCAAACCAAGAAGAGAAGTCAATGATCCGGTAAGAAATAAAACGAAACTGCGATTACGGATGACAATTTTCACTGCTGACCGTTTATTGCTCGGCAGTCGTTAAATGACAATCTATACTTTATTTTATTGTAGGAGGCAAGACTTTTAATTGATGGAATGGAATTTGAACCTATCTACGGTGTAGTTTTTCGTCATATTTTTGGAAGTGTGGCTGTAGTACGAAGTATGCTTGCTGGAAATCGTTTGGCAAAACGTGAAGGGTTCGACTGCGTTACCTTCGAGGGTGTGTTAGATATCAACAAGTACCTCATTTTTTTTTCCTTATATTTATTCTTTAAAGAACTATTTTAGGTGATCAAATGAGTCGGCGTGGCGAAATGACTGGAGGATTCCTTGATGTTAAACGTTCTCGTTTGGAACTTCATAATGCTGTTCAGCAAATGCATGCCCGCAAAGTTGAATTTGAGGTTCTTTTTTATGGAGAAATGAACTTTCGAAGCAGAGTAGTTTTTTTTGCTACTTTCAACTACCTGAATTCTAAAAATATTCTTCAGGAAGCTCTTGAAAAAGCAATTCATGCTAGTAATGATAAGGCTGCAAACGTAGAAAAGTTGCGCATGGAACTTGATATTTTGGAACGTGAAGTTTTGTATCTCAAGTTTGTTACCTTTTGTTTTTTTACTACTTAAAATAAATTTTGAGAGATAGGAATGAAATATTCTTTGAACTGTAAGTAGCATCTTCAGTTCTTCATTTCCTGATGTCTATTTTGAGGATCTTTTCAGGGACAAACACAGAGCCGCATCTGAAAGAAAGCGTTACCTGTCACAGCAGTTACAGCAAAGTACGAAGAACAAGGAACCAAAGGTTTTTCTTTATTTTTTTTAATAAAAGTTAGACTAAACTTATTCATAAGGGAAAGTGATTTTTTGTTCATCGACTCTGACAATGATTTTACAGGTGGGACAGTGTTTGTATCTTAGAAATCGAATTCGCGAAATGGAAGCAACGAAAGAAAGCTTGCAGCGACAGCTCGGCACACCTTTGCTCTCACAACTCAGCGACGAAGAAAAAAGCATGCTTGATCAATTGCAGGTAATTTACAAAGGTTTTGCTCTATTTACTGTTGACAGAAAAATGACGCAGTCATTCAGTATTTTACATGAGAATTGATATTTTTCAGGAAAGTATAAAAGAAAAAAAAGTACGCCTTGACACTGTTAGTCGATCAAGGGCCGAATTAGAATCCACAAAGTTACGTTTGGAGAATCAATTGACAACGAACCTTCATCGCAAAAGGGAAAGCTTGCAATCGGTAGCCACCTTAGTGCTTGAATGTTTGATATCATTGTATAAATTTTTATCATTTTAAGCTTTAAGCTATTTTTTTAAGTCTCGTACGTTTTTAAATCTAATTTATTGGTGTATCTATATTTCAGAAAATTCATGATATATCTGTTGATGAAAAGCGTAATCATCTTCAGTCAGAAATGGCGGAACTTAAATCCGTTAATAGTCGACTTTCTGAAATCATAACTCGGCTTTCTGGTTAGTTTTTATCCCACTGCATCAGTTTTTTCCTACCAATATCTTATTTCTTAAATCTTATCATCAATTTCTACAGAACTGGAAGAGCATTTGGGTGAATTTGAAGTAAGCGACGAGAAATTAACTCGTGAACTGGAAGACTGTCAAGAGCAACAAAAGGATTTGGAAGCACAAGTTGCTGATTTTTCGAAACAAGTTGATTTAATTTGTACGAAGCAGTCAGCAATGCAGACAAAAAGAGAGGAAATTACGAAAAAGGTCGCCACAGTCTTATTTTTCTAATGAACAGTGCAGTATATATTTTGAAAGAAAGCGTCCAACAAGAAATTTAAATATTGCAGATACGTGAACTTGGTTCGTTGCCGATGGATTCAAAGAACTATGAAAGTTATTCGCTAAAGCAGTTAGATAAGAAGTTGAGTGAAGCTCTTGAACAGTTGAAAAAGTATGAAAATGTAAATAAGAAGGCACTTGATCAATTCGTACAGGCAAGCGGCCAAAAAGAAGATCTTGCGAAGCGAATGGATGAACATAGAGCCAATCAAAAGGTTGGTGTGTGGATGGAGATTTGATCTTAAGCTGAATGTTGTGTTCAAATAAGTGATAAAGACATTTTGTTTTGCTATTTTTGTAGGCAATCAGCGATCTACTCACTGTTCTCGACCAACGCAAATATGAGGCCATTCAGTTAACATTCAAACAAGTTTCAAAAAATTTCCACACTGTGTTTGAGAAGCTCGTTCCTGGAGGTTATGGGAATTTGGTGATGCGAGTCAGTCATGTGAGCAAGTTTTTACTTATAATTTATTAATGAAAAATTTTTGGTCTCTATTATACAAATGTTGTGGAAATTATAGGATGAGGACTCACAACCGTCACAGGATCAAAGTGATTTGCATCAAATAGAAACTTTCACAGGCGTTGGAATACGAGTAAGTATCAGCTATCTTTGTATTGCTTTTAACAATGAACGGTGCAAATTTCTTTAAAAGTATTTTTAAGGTTTCATTTACGGGCACATCTGAAACTCGTGAAATGCAACAGCTCTCAGGTGGACAAAAAAGTCTGGTAGCTCTGGCTCTTATATTTGCGATTCAAAAATGTGACCCAGCACCCTTTTATCTTTTTGACGAAATCGATGCAGCGCTAGATGCGCAGCACAGAAAAGCAGTAGCTGGTTCGTTTTTATGTCCTTTATTTTGCAGTTCAAGCTTTTAGCCAGTAATATTTGAATATTTCCTTTTTCAGGTGCTTAGAAACTTTTAAAATTTAAGATTGCAAACATTTTCATTTTCATATGCTTTACAGATATGATCCATGAATTATCACAAAGTGCACAGTTTATTACGACTACTTTCCGACCGGAATTGCTGGATAGTGCAGAGAAATATTATGGTGTTCGTTTCCGCAACAAAGTCAGTAGCTTTAGAATTTCCTTCATTATGTACAACTAGTTTTTGAATTTGTTAGTATCAACATGTTATACTATCAGTAATTTCGCAGAAGTGTGAAAACAGAATTATAATTCTGCTTTCGTTGCATAATGTTATACTTTTTTAATTTTTTTACTTTTTAAAGGTTTCACACATCGATATTGTTTCGAAAGAACAGGCATTTGATTTTGTTGAGGATGATCAGACACATGGTTAGTCATGGTTAGTGTCAGCAGAAAAACCGATACTGTGAAAGAATTCATAGTATGTTGAGATTATTTGCGAAATCATTTCTCACCTGTGTAATAGGTACAAAATCTGTAAATATTCCAATGTTTTATTTTGTTTTTAACGTTATTCTGTCTCAAAATTATTGTTTTTTGTTACTTACAGTTCAATTTTATTCTGTATACAGACAGCAAATTCATATTCACAATTTTGTTTATTTTTAGATTTGACTATGTTGCACTTTTCTCTCGTCCTCAGTGACCTCATTTTATTATATTGTTTCAGCTAGATAATGTTAAATATCCTCCATTCAAAAGAGCAATGCTTCAAGTAATACTGCTTTCATAAAAATATAGCCATATTCTTTATTTATTACTTGTGGATAATTTCTTTTTGACACTTTTTTTGTAAAGCATTATTTAATTTGAAAAGAGTAGGTTGTTTTAGAAGTTTTACATTCAAGTTCATTGTCATGAATAATCATTTTATCATTGAATATTGTTCTGACGTAATTCCCTCTTGCTGAAACCGAAGTTCACTATTTCTAACAGCCTGAAAGCTTTCCATTGATCTCTTTTGATTAATTAAAATCAATGGTCTACTGTTAAAGTAAATTGCAGTTTGAACTTGTGTTCGAAGCAATTCAAAAAATCTTGGAATCAGATGTCACTTAACTTTTGTAGCAGCGGTAGGTTAGGTTTGAATAAAACTCACGTAATTTCGATTAGTTATCACGTATTCATTTAGTTTTTCTAATTCCCTATCTACGATCAGTCAAATTTGAGAAGTGTTGAAATGAGGTTTACTTTGGATTCACTTACTAGGCAAATTGCGTAGGAGAAATATTCTGTGTGGACTTGCACTAAAAATTTTTAGATGAAATTAGAAGCAGGAGCTATTTTAAAGCAGTGAAGTAAGAAAAACGCTGTCCGATCAAAAATGTTTATCTGCTTAATTCTGAAAGATTTCTACATTCAAATTTGCATGAATGCATTTTAAATTTGAATAGAACAAGTTGCACTAAAATTGGCCAACTGTTGACGAATTGTTCATTTTTCTAGATTGTGTAGTTGTAAGAAGCATGTCCAGGCAATCATTTCAAAAGAAGCTATGGGATAAAATTTTTCTGAAGAGAGATGGTATTTGATATTTAGTTGTAGCACTGCTAACAAACATCAACGGTTTAATTTAATACGGAATTAATCTCAGCAAAAAAAATTCAGACAAAGCTCAGGAGAACTTCTTAGTATAAAAAATATATGCTTCTAATTGCTATCAAATATTGCTAACTGAATTGATAAAATAGTAGAACATCTTTTTTTTCAAAAAAAAAAAACAATCTGGAAGAATAAGAATAAATGTATTATTGAAATACAAAGAAAAGAATTTCTATGTGAATTTTGTTAAACTATAATTTTTTTTCTTAAATGCTACTATTCAGTGGAAGCATTGCTGAATAGTATGGATTTAATTTATGAGCAAAATGCGATTGAATTGCCACGTAGAAAAAAAGTAAAGGTCTGTGATAACATCAAGTTTTCTTGGCATCTTCAATTATTGTGTGGTTTTCTCGTGCCAAATTTGACTTTTATTTTCAAATTTTAATTAGCAAACTTTTTTATGTGTATTGCTTGAAAAAAAAGACATGACATTGGCAATAAAATTTTAATTTTCATCATTATTAACTATCAAAGTGTAACGTTTTTCTCTTTTGATTCACAAATAAATTTTGCAAACTCAAAATTAAGTTCTCTTTAAAGTGTAAAGTTTTGCAGTTACGAATGAAAAACTTGAGATTACACTCTTTCGGTGTATTCAGTAATGTTTATCGTGGCACGTTACTTAGTCCTGGCCCACGTAAAGAGATAGCACTGAAGAAAACTTGGCAAGGTATTAATTGGTCTTAGCGAATAAACACTCTTTACTTTCGAAGATGCTTAAAATTGTAGAAGAAGAAAAGATTCAGTTTGAAAATGTTTACCTATCACTAACCGATCTTAATTTAAATTTAGATACAGACTCAAAAGCAAATACAGAATTAAAAATGCTTCTTTATTTGGGTGATAAAGGTCACAGAAATATTATTCAAGTGTTGTATACGTTTCAAAATGTTACACCAGATAAAAAGATACATATTTCTTTTCTTCATTTACGAATTGTGGAATACACGGAATTTGAGCGCTGGAATACTTATTCAACCTCTTACTTGTTGAAAATTTACTATTACTTATTAAAAATTTATTACTTATTAAAAATTACTTACTTATTAAAAATATACTAATTTGCTTGAATAAGATCAACTATTCTGCTATTTGAAATATTAAAATTAGAAATTTCACATGATGTCTTCGAAACTATGCACACATAATTCATTGATTTATTTCATTTAAAATATTTTTTTAATCAATTCAGTCTACCTATATTTCTTTTTTAATTGTGTGAGACGATAATATTTGAATATCTACCACAAACAGTATCAAATATTGTCAAACAAATTGGTGGTAAATATCCGGACTATGTGGAAATTAAATTATATTCATGGCAGCTATTTAATGGATTAACTTATTTATCAGATGTTAAGAATTTCAAATTTTTTCCATTATACATTTATGAATATTTTATTTTATTTTTTTTTTAAAAATCCTTTTGATTATCATTTTGCTGATAAAATTCCTCCTCGACTGTATAACTGTATTGTATTACAGAATCACATTTGTCATCGTGACATAAAGCCACAAAATTTATTAATTGAGCCAATTAGTGGTGTATTAAAGATTGCTGATTTTGGTTCAGCAAAATTTATGAGAGAGATGACAAAGTCAACTTCATATCAGGTATAATCGAAATGATAAATTCTTAAAAGGCTTTTTTTTTACTAAAAGAAAAAAGAAAGCCGCCGAATAATTGTATTTGTTGAGAAAATTTGACAAAAAAATTTTTTTTTTAGGTCACACGATACTACCGTCCACCAGAATTGTTACTTAAAGCAACATTCTATTCACCTCAAGTTGGTAAGTTTTCTAAATTTTTTTTTTTGACAAGCGCAACTTGACCGGAAAATATATGTTATTAATTTGAGGAGTGATAAATTTCCAAGCTCTCATTGATATAGCACTGATATCATCATTGATGATCGGTATATTTAGATGTTTGGTCAGGTGGTTGTGTATTGGGAGAGATTACTAAAGGTAGCATATTATTTCCTGGCAGAGATGAGCAACATCAATTTAAATTAGTGATGGAGGCACTCGGAAATCCGGATGAAATGGAACTTATAGATATGAAAGCGGCAATATTATTCACCGATGATAGTACTGTACCACATGGCTTCCGACCTATTCTACCTCACGCATCTGAGGAAATTATCGATATTCTTCAACGGATACTCGTTTATAGTCCAAAAAAACGATTGTGCGGTAAAGTGTTGCTGTCGGATCCATTCTTTCACGAACTTTTCATTCCTAATAAGCGCCGCACAAATGGAACTTTTGTTTCAAATGTAATAACATTGGATGGCATTCATGAAATACCGTATGTTTTGGTTTAATTTTTAATTTTCACATCGGAACTAATAGACAATTTTAATGTTTCATCTAAAATTTTTTTTCAATAATTACATTTTAATAGATATTTTAATTTAATTCCTTTCACATTCTACAACTTGAATTTTGAATTTATCGTAAATATATAATGTTTACAGTCAAATTATTTTAATTAATTAGAAAATAAATTAATTCGAATTCTTTTCAAGATGTTTCAAAAGGAAGATTAAGGATAAGAGTGAGTTTAATCTAATTAAATTATTCATAAAAAAAAACTTATTCAGAACTATTCATAAAAGTATGCGCAAAAAAGCAAACGATCCTAAAGCATCAAGAAATCAATCAATGATTTGATTATATTTGTATGGAAGAATTTAGTTTAAAAAAAAGAATGGAAGTTAATATGTTACATTTTATGTTTAAAGTATAAATGCATTTTTACTTCATCTAAACATCATCAATGTAAATTGAAATATTTTGCATTTAAATGAAATGAATTAATTATTGCAGTTGAATATCAGGCAGATATTTTGATTGTATGATTGCAAAGCACTCGTAATTTCTGATAATTCTCTGATTGATAATGCAGAAAAAGCCTAAATCACTGATAAAGAGAATAGGTAAAGGAATATGAATAGGTATATTTAGGAAAACTTAAAATTGAAATGATATTATTAGGAAGAGAAGTGGAAAATTTGTTAGTTATTAATCACACGGATGTTAGGTTAGTAAAGACCTTAGGAAAAGACCTTGATTGTTACGGAAATAAGTGACTATTATGGGGTGTATGTGTTCTCGAGCAGATCATTGGTATGAGGTATTACCGGACCGGATATGCCAGAAGGTCATCGTCATCAAAGACCTATTTTCTCATTCCTATATATTGGCTGTGGCTATGCCAAATTTGAATTTCGCGATACTCAGTCAGTATGTTGCAGCCAAAATTATCTATCTATTCCATTTACAGTAATTTTAGTTTTATTTCAGTTTTATCCGTAGACTTCCTTTCGTTGAAAATGTGTTCGTTTGAATTTTTCTTTTTTTGTATTGTTAATTAGAAAGTAACTAAGACTGAATGTTGGATGGATGTTTGAAGATTGAAGTTTTAAGTTAGGACAAACCTAATTAATTCTACAATAAAGTCAACGCTCTGAACTTTTTTTCTTTGTTTAATTGGCTTTTAATGAATGGACAAGACCGCCGACCGCACTATGATTCTTAAAATTTTTGCTATAATCATTGAAGTTCAAAA
This sequence comes from Litomosoides brasiliensis, assembly GCA_013365375.1. Lineage (NCBI taxonomy): Eukaryota > Metazoa > Nematoda > Chromadorea > Rhabditida > Onchocercidae > Litomosoides > Litomosoides brasiliensis. The sequence continues at coordinate 4,134 of JABVXW010000221.1, read as the reverse complement.
TGAAATTTGAGAAGATTTGGTTGGTAGAGCAGGTGGATGTGTATTCTATCTAATACGGTGTGCTACGCTCTAATCATTCATTCATAGTTATCAAAGTAACCGACCAGTTTCAACAGCTTTCATCTCGAAAACAGTAATTAGCTCTTAATGAGTAGACCAGACTTTCTGCTCATTTCATTTATTATTTCATCAAATAAACAATTAACGTTTGTAATTTAAATTTTGCTAGTTGTAGAAGAAAATGAGTAAAGTAGGAATGAAAATGTTGAACTTTTAAAATATTTTTTTTTTAAAAAAACCTTTTAGAAAAAGAGAGATCTAATAGATCGACTCGACTGCTAACCATCTGTAATTCCAAGCATCGAATTTATTAATAAACAAAAAAGAAAAGATCTGAAATTTTAGAATTGAATTAAAAATTTTTATTTCTAACATTTATCAATGTCATTCTCAGAAGCCAACTAACTTGCAGCTTTCTTGTTTTTTTTTTTGCATTTTTCATCTATTAAAATTAGCTGTTCAGAAAAAAAAGGCATTGATTAAATCACATTTAATTTTATTTCATAATTTTCAATGTAATTTGTCGTTACACTGACTACACTGATTCGGTTTAGCTATAGTCTTTCTGGCTCTGATAGGAATCAAACTTTTCTTTTTCTTTTCCGCCTTTTTGAACTGCAAATTTTATGTAACAATTTTTAGTTATATTTTTCAAAAATATAACTTTTTTTTTCAAATGAAAGAATTGAATAGAAACGAAATGAAATGAAATGAATAACAGTTGCGCAGAGACATTTTCAATTTTATACTTTTTTAAGGAATTAATTGCAATAATGCGGAAAATGTACTACTTTTCTTCAACAAACGTTGCGGTTGCAAATCTTTTTTTTTTCGTTGAAAATTAACAATACGGAAATTCATAAGAAATAGACCGTTGGAATTCTCTCGCAATAATCTATAGTTCTATTTTATAATGTCAATTTATTGAGCTTATTATTTTGCAATTGAAGGTTAGAATTTCAGAACAAAGAGGTAGAGAGAGAGGGAGAGGGGAGAAGAGAGGGAGAGAGAGAGAGATGCGCATGTAATTGATGGAAAAATTTTCAAATAATAAAATTTTCCATTCAATATTTGTATTAATTGGATTGGAATTAAATAATTGTTTAGCAATGATTGAGATAATAGATAATTCACGAATTAAAAATTAATTTATCAATGGAGCTGAATGAACAGGAATGATTGTCTTTGTTTGTCTTTGTTAGAGCAAATTTTTCAAATTTGTCTCTTCCGTTTTACCTAGCAAAATATTTATATCTAAGTGAGAAAGCTTAAATTTTCATAGTTTTCTCTTTTACCAATAAAAAATATAAATTTTCCACTAAGCGAAATGAAGTATAGAAGACAGAGAGAGAGAGAGAGAAAGGGGAAGAGAAAAATGGTAGAAGTTCACACTTAAGTTAGTGGTAGAACATTTAGATGTAGTGATATTAATGATAATGATAATGCAAATACTATTCCTAATTAACGATCATCTTCAATTTCACTCTTCATTTGTTTATTTATTAATTAGCCAATTTACTTCATGACATTCTTCTATTTCATTTAGCTCTCTAAGTAAGCAGATCATCTCTCACCTATCTGATACTGACATCTTCTCTGGTCATTTTTAAAATCTTTACCTATTTACTAATTAGACAATTAGATCATATCATCTTGTAACGATTATTTTAACATCAATTAACAATAGCAACGCAATAGTTGCAGGAAAATTTTTAGCTGCGCAATTTAAAAATTCTTCAAAAATTGAATTTTTATAACTGTAGGAGGAGGAAATTTTCAAATAAAAAAGGAATACTTCACTTCTACAACAGCTCCATTAGTGTTGCAAGCACTTCCTACCGACAATTTCACTGTCGTCGATAGTAACTTATTTGTAATTTAATTCTTTGAATTTCCAGTGTCCTTTTTTGTGTTCTTATCTTTCTTCTTCCCTAATTTCCTATGAGTAACATTGCCTTTTTTGTAAATTAATTGCTTAGAGGTTGAGGTGTTGCGTTTTATCAGCTAATATTTGATTGATTGATATTTGAGAGAGCTTAAACAAAAGAGGAATTTCAATCTTACTGATAATCTTTGTTATAATACGAAATATATTTTACTAAAAAGAAAATATTGCAACTGTTAGGTTGTTTAGTTGCAGTTAATGTTCCTGCGCATGAGGTAATTTAATGTAAATAAAATCCAATACAACAATCACCTCTTGTTCGGGCGGTGTTTTACATTAACAGGTTGGGATGGATTTTATAGTTTTCCCTGACGAGGTGATCGAACTCAACAAAGTGGCAAGGAATATTTTAGCTCCTTCTCAACAGATAATTTTATTAATAGGCACTGATCGTTGAGCAAAACGGTACAATTTCGATATCAAACGATTCGTAAGACAGATTTCTTGCTAGTTACCTGATCTATCGGTAAGTTAAGTTTAGATGAACTGATGCAAAGCCCTTTACGGAAAGTCCGAGGGAGTATTGGATCGATGGAGACAAGCAATTTCCTCTTCTGTTCAATATCTCATAAGTTTCCCACCGTTGTATCAATCATTCCTCCTCAAATATTAGCTCAAATGCTTTCTCATCAATCTTATGTATTTTCTTCTCTCACTTTAAGCACTATTTCCTCTTTCTTTATCTCTAACTATAAATTAATCATTGTATTTTTATCAATCCTTTTCTCCACTCTTTGCTTTGTTGGTGCTAAAGATAATGATGAAAATCGTACTTCAATGCTTATTTCATAATATTGATTGAATAAATGAAACTTGTTGAATTTAATCTACAAAATTTAACTTTTCCAAAGTTCAAAAGGAACAAGTGAACATTAAGAAAAAGTATATTAATAGTAGGTAATTACCTCTTCTCCCCACATTTCTGTCAATATTCTACCACTGTAGTAATAAGTAATCACCTCCTATAGTAATGAATAATTCGATTAGTCATCGGACATGCTACACTTCACATATTTAATATGCATGAATAACTGCGGAAATACAACAAAGAACTACCAATAGCGGAAGAAGACAATCAGTTCAGATTCTTTTTTTTTTCCTTCTGCGTACGTTTACGTATAACTTGAAGAAAATTAAATAAAATTAAGGATCTACCAGTCATTTTAATAATGAATAATTCACAAATTATATTGCTAAGATTATTATCAATGGTTGATATTGCATTTGCATCACCGCAAGTTTGGTATGATTCCATACCGAACTGTCGTATGCATGTATGATCGATCGATTTGATGAGTGTGAGAAAGTAGGTGGATGAAAGAGAAATAAGAAATTTAGCATTTTCCTGACTTTTCTTTACTGAATATAATGAATTTCATACAAATGATATTTTGCATATTTCCATACACATACATAATTGGAGCAATATTTTGTGTTGCCGGAAATAATATTTCGGAAAAGTTATTCCTGAGATTGGAGAATTATTTTTTGGATGAAATTTTTTTATAAACAGAGCGGTGTGATTCACAAACGAAAGATTTTCAAATGATTTCTTCTTTTTAATTTTGTAAATTTTCACTTTAATCAGATTTTCCTCTTTCACTACTAATGTAATTCAGTCCTCGATAATGACTAATTGCATATTCTAATCGTTTAATGTGTTTTACTGTGTTTTTCTTGAATTTCATTCCTCTCCCCCCCCCCCCTCCTCCCCTCCCCCCACTCGATATTATTCATCAATTATTCACCGTTCCTTCTGCATAAGTGAAATTTGATTTTTCAGTTAAATTTTATGACAGTCATTATTTTACATCAATATAACGCATAATTGATTATTGACTTTGATAAGTGATAAAAATGATTATTGATTTCTTGCAAGTAAGTGTTATTTTTGTTGCTAATAATCTATCAAGAAGTAGAGTTTTCCGGTTCATGTCGGCAAATGATGTGTTATGAATTAAGAGTTTCCGGCTTGTTATGATGTGAGTTAGGACTTCTGGGTTATCCGACTGATGAAGGTTGCTGTTGATAATTGGTTTGTCGGAGAAGCGATACTATTAAAGGAACTTGCTAGATAATATCAAAATTAGTTTGAAATGTAAAATGGTACTGGAATACTGCCTTGTGCG
>JABVXW010000220.1:0-91837 GCA_013365375.1 Litomosoides brasiliensis | reverse complement strand
TATATATATATATATATATAATATAAAACGTCCGAAAATTATTTTTACCAGACGCTTCTGCGATGGGATTATCTGCATAAAAAATTAAAAAAATCCCTAGCTAATATACAAGGTTAAAAATTGGAGAAGTCAATTACGGAAGCTTTATACATTAGATGTCACGTGTAGCTATTATAATAATGACATGTACGGCAAGATTTAATTCCTGAAACCCTAAAGGAAAGTGAGATCTTAAACAATTAAAAAAATTGCACATAAATAAAATTTACTTTCCATCTCGGAGAAGTTAGCATGTCTACTGCTCCCAGACATACGAACAGCTAAAATTTCGAAGATTAAGTTTTCAATAAAATAACAAAAATATTTCAGTTACAATAAATAAAATGAAACGAAGAAATAGAACAAATGGTTAAATAACATTCTATCAACTAAAATTACTACGATCAACGCTAACGCGTAGTAATTCGATTCACTAAAGCACAAGATAGTTTCTGAAGTAAACTTACAATACCCACCACCATACTATTCCCATTTAATTCGAGTTAATACTCGATAAATAGAATTAGATCATAACTGCCACCATATTATGATCTACTCCACTTGCATAATACTTGAGAAATATATCCCTCAGCGAAGAAACTATTTTTCGTCTCTGTCTCACGAGATGTGTATGTAAGATTTTGTAACGAAAAGACTAATACTGAAAACAAATATAGTTTTATGAAAACCTGCACCAAAATCGATCGTAAACATACCAAATAGCAGACGAATATAAGATACCCAATAGTCAGGATCAAGAGTATTACCCAAATGTACCAGGCATTTCCTAGTTTTCCGGTTATGTAATCCGTGAAAAAGTATAAATTAATAACGATCACAAGACACGACACAATCAGAGCCGAAATTTGGAAAAATCTAAATAAATTGCAAGATAAAGAGGCTAAAAATAACTTAGAATAGATAAGTATTATAAAATCTTTCTTTTTCGGCTGGAACTCATTAGGATATCAATGCATAAGTTTTACTACATAATGTTCTTGACTTAAAGAACGAAAAGAATGAAGGAACCTGGAATTGCGAAAGTCGAGCATAACTTTAGTACTAGATGTGAATGTTACGACTGGGATAAGTGCAAACGGTAACTGCAGCATTTGAATGCAGTTTAACAAATCATTCATTCCCGTCAAGTCGTGCATACTATTTATGCGCAATGCAAGTAACAGTGCTGGCACAACTGTTATGCTACGAGTGACGAGAACTCGTTTCCAACGCGCCCAACGGATTTTTAGAAAACCCTGCAATACACTCCATTTGCAACATTCGACCTTTTCAAATCCGAAAACAACGACAATATGGATATGCCCACCTCTCATTTACAGCAAATAGACAAACCTCCATCACAAACTGCCCAGCATAGGTGCCAGACATTGTAGAGCTTTGTCCAGCCGCCCAGATACCAATACCCCAAACATAGTAAGAAACGAAACCAAATTCACAACCAAGAAATATACCACCCTTATACAAATCTGATTCAGCCGTTTCATTGTTGTAAGGAAACACTGTCGGATCCATAATACCCTTACGCGCGTCACAGTTTTCTCTCTGGAAAGTCAAAAATAAAAAAATAAATACCACATAATCCAGAGAAAATAAAATAACTTTGAATAAAACCAAAGCAAAAAATAATTAGAATTCAAAATACTACAACGTAATAATAAATGCTCAATAACTTTTGTTTTGAATGAGAAAACATACTATTTGGTAATTGGTCTTGCTATACAACCCATGCGCAAAAACAGCAACAACAAATACATTGATTATAAAACTACATACTAAGGCAATACCCGATTCGATAAAGAAGTAGAAACTTGCTTCCTGAACACTGGCCTTTTTTTTCCTGTTTATGTCGCGGCTCTAAAACAAAGAACATTCACCAAATTCAGAGAAAATAAACTCAGCACTCAAATTCTACACTTTAATATGGAATCTTCATAAACTTTCCGCACAACTTGTAATTTATTTTAAATTAAATAAAGAATAACTTGAAAGTAAGAAAATTAACCTTAACGAGCGCAGAATGAAGGTATAAATTATGAGGCATTATGACAGCACCAACAATACTAACAGCAAGCAAGAACTGGTCACGACCACAGCCTTCACACCATGGTAAAAACATTCCTTTGAGCACCGAGAGCTGGTTCGGTTTTACTACTACATACTAAAAAAACATTCGCACATTGCATGTTTGTTAAAGATATACACCGTTAAATTAGTTTATTTCAATTTCAGAGGAGACATCCCGGGAAGCCTTCTAAGTCACAACTTACTTCATAACCGAAAGTAACTCCCATAACTGCAATCAAGATTGCGAAAAAGCCTTCCAGCTTTCGAAAGCCATAAGTATCCAGAAATAAGAACAAAAATGTATCCAGAACGGTAACGAGGACGCCAATATATAATGGAATACTGCAAATTTTTTAAAATTTCTCGGACATACGAAGTTTCAATACGGTTAATATAGATATCTAAATAACTTACAAGCCTTTGGTCAAAAGATATATTGCAATCGATGTCCCAATAACTTCCTGCATATCGCTTCCAATAATTGCTACTTCGATCATTACCCATAAAAGGAGCCGTGGCACTCGTGGATAGTATTCATATGCCACCTATTAAATGATAATGATAAATTTTTGCTTCATTCCTCACGCACCATAAATATGAAATATCAGGAAGGCGTAAATGCGATAAAAACCAAAGCTCCAAACAATTTTTTTCGTTTCCTTCTCTGGAAAAAAGAAAAAAAACTTGTTCACTTCTGCCATATGTCTTCCACTGACAACACCCAGACGGGCGGATAATCTCTGCAGAAAGAAACCAATGATATGTGCTGATAGTAAAATCCATAACAGCTAAAACATCAATATATTTAAGTCTTTATTATAACGATTGCTTCGAAATATTTATTTTTACCGTCTTTTTTGTAGATTCAAATTGAGGTCAAAAAAAAGCTTTCAAACAAAAATTAAATAAAATTCATTGCCCGACAAAGCACTAGAAAATTCACTCGATACTGAGCTTGTGATCCTGATTGCAAGTCGCTCTCAATATTTCCTGGATCCAAATAGGCTATGCTCATCAAGAATCCAGGACCCATAAAGGCCCACAATTTTCGAAAACTGAATCTCTGCAAAAAATATTCAATTACAGTTAACATTAAATTGACTAAAATAGAATGAGGTACTGGAATTCCACATGTTTCGAGCTAGAACACCGATTAGCACTATCATCGATTTTAACACATAAGGAAATTGCGGAACTTTTATTTAAAGAAGATATTAGAAATAACTTGATTTTCTTATATTGATATTTTCTTTAATATTTCTGGACACGACATATACAAAAACAAAGCTCTTAGAGTAACTTAAAAAACTTTATGTTACCCTACCGAATGTGAGACATCTGGTATTCGAACTCGACGTTTAAGCATCTGGGAATCCGGATGAATAATATTCTTTGCATTTTTTTCCTCCATCGTGTTCGAATCTGCATTTATTTGAATAAACAAATAGTTAACTTCATGTATTAGAAATGAATGCAAAAAGAAACAGAATTAAATGATGAAATCATCAAAGTTCGATGTTGTCGATAAGATGTACGTACTTGAGCAAGAATAAGATTATCATTACACTGTGATTCTGAACTAGTCTAGCTACTTTAATAGGATGTCATATTTTCTTATATTATACGCTTCTTAGAATTCTCTCACCGTTCCTATTTCCAATTGCACTACTCTCGAAATACAGTAATTGCAAAAGTTCCTCCTATCCTTCCAATTCCTAACATCTTGTAAAACAAACGACTAACTAGGTGCAAGTTTATGAAAAATTCAATGTTTTTGATTAGGAGATAGCTCAGAACAGCAATAGTTGATAACAATAAAGTGCTTATATATGAAATAGATCTGTGCGTGCATATATTTCTAATGTTCTCCACAACGATGAAGGACCGTCCAACTACACTTTGAATACTTCAAACTTTATAAAATCCTTGCATTCCTTGCTGTTATTGCATTGTTTAATATGCCTTGATATCCATAAATATTCTGTAAATGCTTGTTTCATGAGAATGCTGAATCTGTTTCTTATGAAGAAATGAGAAATGATTGAACATGACACGTAGAGTGAATAGATTAACTTACACAGCAATATTAATAAATTATAGACTTACTGGTTTTTTGTCAGCAATCAAAACTATTTCTTCGTAATGCAGTGGAAAAATGAACAGCAGTGATCACTTTTGATTTTAAATATAAATTTATAACTTAATTCTTAAAAACAGCTTGAATTAAGAAAATAAATTAAAAAAAAACAGTGTCTGGTCCAAATCTGCTTCACACCACTATTTCCTCCTATAACTTAACATTGCTGATGTCTGTAAAAACAAAAAAAAAAGACAATCAAACAAATAAAAAAATTTATTAAAAGTAATCGACCGGTAATTTGGAAAAAATAAAATTCATTTCACATAAACCAAAATATTTGAACAAACAACATGCACAACGCAAACGAAAAGTAAATAGAACGACTTGAATAAAACAGCCGTATCATAGAACTTGCTCAATTTCCGAGAGATTTTTAGTTATATGAAAAAAAATGAATTTTTAGATACGAGAATTAAACAAGGACCCATACCACTCCTCCATGATGCTGTAATTATAAGTGCCATATTATAACCCTTTCACAAAGTTCATAAAGAAGGGTAGCAAATCATACTTAAAAGTTGCGTTGAGTGTTTCTACCGTCACACGTACAATAAAAAAAAAGCATTAAATTTATGGAAAATGTTTTGGCGAATAAGTAAGACGTCTGAGCAAGACTTGCTTCACAAAAACAGGAATGGGCTAGTGAAATTACGTTGAAGATAAAGGGGATGGCAAAGGCTAAAGTTTACGGGAATATTTGTAACAGTCAGCAGTGCTATAACAATGGAACATCACAATACAGTTAAAGACTAAAATTCACACACAATGGAATTATCGTTTTTCTAGTTGCTCATGCCGTAATGATAAAACGAGACATGTCTATGAGGAATTAAATTATTCTTGAATTGTTGCACACATGATTTGGGATGAGGCTTAACCTACATATTGGAACTTTTAGAAGAAACTTGAAAACAAGTCAACGCTGTACGCGAACAGCAACAACTCACATAGACCATTTTTGAGAACTAAATATTTCAAACATTTTAAAAATAAAGGACAGGATCCCAGAAAAACAGAAACTAAAATTATCCTGGTTTCATGGAAAAGTGGAAAAGAAGACTAACGTCATTAAAGACGACAATGATCGATGCCGACATCTTACTTTCCCAAACACTCCTTATTTTGCTTAAAAGAGTACACAAAACTGCTCAACTAATTAAGAAATTTTCGTTTCGAGGCCGATATTAGATACGGTAAACTATTACCAAAGTCTGTAGCATCGGTAAGCACGTACCTACACATAAATCTGTGTTAAGCGATAAAAGGGGAAATTGAAAAGAATAAGCGAAAAATTTCCAAAAAAAAGATGCTGATAACGCATCACACGATGAGGTATTCATGTACGACAAGCACGCATCACTTCATACACAGCAAACATTTCTAACAGCTGAGACACATGTGTGTATCTATTCCATAATCTGATGGTTTCCCGAAATGTTTAGAGATCATGGATGAGTTGTTAAATGATTTCTGGTTTTTCACCGTACATTGCAAAACAGTCCGTTCCGACTAACATTTGTTAGTACCTAATATGGTTTTCAACAGTTATACTTAAATTTTATTTAACTACGAATTCACGTCAAGCAAATACAAAGCTGAGTTATACTGTTCTACCTGTTCAGTATTATCACTATTCCATTACAAACACTTGGTATTTCTTTCGAAAAATTTAATGAAGTCAAAAGAACGAACCATCGTCATCTTCAATATGAGTGCTACCAGAGTGAAGAAGGCACGCATTCTCGTCAGCTTCAAGCAGATCGGTGCTTCCATACATCTCACACCTCACGTCTACACATCGACTTGTCGTCAGGTTCTAAGATAACGAAATATTTTCACGGATTTTACAAATATGAAAGGTACGCTGAATCACAAAATTTGCGAACGTCTTCATCCAACATACTCTTTTTCTAGAAGAGTGGTGATTACATCTAATAGAAATCATATAAAAACTTGAGAAAATTTAAACATCACGTTCTCCAAAAAGAAAACAATTCTTAATTAATTCTCGAGACATAACTCGACCATGTTTGATGTCTATAACAGGACTTATAATTTTATCTTTGTAGTAATTAAAATATGAGACTACTGTATCACACTTCGGCTGCAATTAAGAGTACTTCTAATATTACAGAACACTTCTAAGAGTTTTAGGAAGTTTCCACATAACGAACTCTTCAGATTGAAATAAAAAGTACTTCCTTAGAAGAATGAAGCAACTATTACGCACAATTCTCAAATAGAAAACAATCACTGCTCAAAATACCAAACCATTCTACCTTTCCAATATGTCAACTAAATTCGATCCTCAACACTAATCCCTAGCTGTACGGGCCTCCAATTACTGCAGAGTTCATAGTAACCGCTTATTACATAAGCATTCCTTTAAAAGTCCGTCCCGTCCCAGCCTGATTCTGAAATATTTGGGACGGATGACTCATAGCCACAACAAGCATCATTGAAATTACCTTTAGCATATTTTGGCAATAACGCACAGATCCTATCAGAAAATCGATTGAACCGGGAAAATGAATTATGGGCAAATGAAACAAAGTGCAACAATGTTCGATACTACAACATTTTACGAAGTCATGAAAAGAAACATAAATTTTACTCCACTAGAAGAGAGTGAGGAATTATCAGCACAGTTATCCACTGCATATCACGGAGCGAGTGTTGTTTGTATGGCTTAAGTTGATTGAGCAGAAATAGCATATTATCAGTGTGAAATGTGCATGCAATACAATGCCAGGCTCATATTTCAGTATGACAGAAAAACGCACTGCTCAACAGTAACTGAGATCTTTAACACTGAAGAAATCTGGAACTGCCACTGTAACTATAAAAGTGATCATTGCATTATCAATCATCAAATTTGTCATAACAACTACGCTATTAGTTCTCGCAGTAGCAAATAAAGTACACTTAACTCTCTCTAATGCAAAATTGGTTCCGCAAAAAGGATGTAGTTTTCCTCAATGCATCTTCTTTACCTGAGCAGCGGAATCCCAACATTCTCCATCTATAAAAGATAAACCGTAATAAGTTGTCCTGACATCAAAGGTTTAAAGACCCCCTAAGTATCGGGAAACTCTATAAATGCTTGCCATTTTCTAGGCATTGAGTTCAACTAGTAAATGACAGCTTACAATAAGAATACAAACACATCCTGAAAAACAATCATTAGAGAGAGAGACAAAACTGTTTTTCCACGTGCTCTTTAGATTTTTTCGACGCTCTTCTGAGAAAGTGTGCAGACCGATGATAACTTCCTTCACACTTCTTTGCCAGAAGCAGATATTTACTTTATTACCCTAAAGTGTTCCGGTGATCTTTCCAGTTTTTACAATTATTGTGATCAGATAGTATCTATAAATTCAGGATACACCAAGTGTATGTGTCTGGAATAGCTTTCGCATGTCCGAAAAGGGACCTTTGCCACTACACAGGACAAGTTGATCAACACCAGAGTGCTTTGAGTAACAGTAAATTCTAAACCAATATGTAGTGAAAACAAACGTTCACGAGTTTTCCCTTTACAAAATTACCTATGCCAAGGTTTCCCAATCTCCAAAGTTCCTTTTTTTGAGAAATTTACAAACTTCCCCGAAAGAAATACCACTTCTTTTCTAATAAGATTATTATACCTTTTATATCCGTTTTTTCCCCAGTTAGTTCCGATACATTATTTTTAAAAATCCAAATGCATTTTAATATATTCAGATACCATCCTGTTCAATAACATTCAATCATTAGTGATATAGGAACAAAAATCATGTGTTTCCAAATCATTTAGGTTTCCACTGCTCAAGCAAGCTGGCGTGTGTAAGGATTCCATTCGTAAAATAAGCAGTATACTGTTAATAACGCTAATACATGAAATTTCATGCTATGATACAAAAAAATTCTTCAAAAGTAATCAGAGAATGTAAAAACGAAGTTCATGAAGTCTAAATTACGATTCACTATGTTATGTATCTTGGCGTTTCACACAAAGAATAGAAAACGAACGAATCAACAGTGGTGAGTTGGAAACTAGTGCTAAATACGGTGTTACAATAACTGAAAAAATTCTATGTGCTGGAACTTAAGGAAGGTCAGAAGTGAGTTATGATCTCAAGAACTTTTAAAGACGTTACAAAAAACCTCGGCGACACTCCCTGTTGTGTTAGATTGGTTAACAAATGCGTTCAATATTTTTCTTACACTTCTAAAAACGAAACTTCCGGAAAACGAAAAGTAGACGCCTGCAGTGGATGTAAACCAATTCCAAAAATAAGCAAAAGTGTGGAAGGGGAGGGGGGGGGGGGTTGTGGACAATGCCTGTTATGTAATCGTCATCGAAAACAAACGTGATTTGCAGAAATTTTCAGGTTTATAATGACACTTTTATTGACAACAAATGTATTGCACACTCTTTTAGTACAGATTCAACCTCGTTCCATAACACAAATTATAGTTCAATCAAAAAAAAACAGTAACATTACATGAAGTATAGAAGACAGACAGCTCGTTTTGATTAAATCAAAAGTTTCAATGACCCTAATGACCACAAGTACTTTCAGAACCCCTGGCGAGGGAAACATTGACTCGAAATATTAATTAATAACGCTGAGGACTGACCACTTTAGTTGACGGTCCGCCTTTCTGCCTTTTGGACCGCACATGTTGAATGCAAGGTAAATGCGTATTTTCCTTCTATGAATTCCTAGTCATATTTAAAAATGCAACATCAAGAACGCAGAATGTAGCTCGACACGTTGGACACTGAGCTTTACCAGGCATCCACAGCTCCGGACGATGCGGATCTTGCTTAGATGCAAAGATCAGTCCCATACATGTGTCACACCTGCAGACATTAGCACACAATTATTTCTCAAAAACCGAAAATGTTGATAATTTTTGAAGCATAGAGGTGAATAACTTATTCACGATCGAATGGATTTCAAATGAATTAGCAAAGAAATACCATAGCGCATACCACATAGGCCTGCAGTAACATTGCGTGCAAACAGGCATAAGCCTTCCTCCGTCTATATCGTCTTGAACATCATTTTGACACCGTTTCCATAATTTGACATTCGACAGCTCACTAGAACAACCCAAACATGGCTCAAGGCGCTAAAAAAAGCAGTGCATTGTAATAACAAACAAATGTAGAAATGTTTAAATAAACAAAATTTCTACTAATTGCACTCGTATTTCGAAGTGTTGAAGGTTGGACACAAAGAACAACAGATGAATTAAATGAATAATAAGCTTCGAAAAGAGCCTGCCTCAGGGAAAATAATTTTATTAAAGTTAACAATTTATAAGGCATCTTCTGTTGAATCCAGGAGGTAATAGCATCATCATTCGTAATCATAAATATATCATCAATTCATGGGTCTTAGGGTTTCATATCAGAAAACCCGAGACAGCAAATTTGAAAACTTCCGTTTGAAGTGTCTGGAGATCATGTTTACTTCAAAGTGGATAACTTATGAATTATTAGGGTTACTTCTCCTAACATAGTGCTACCCTGCTTGCTTCATCTGTCCCAGATCGCACATTAAAATGCAAGAAGAGGCCAAACACATCTCTATCAATTATTAATGAAAAAAAACGAGTCACCAGGTAGGATAATGATTTGACACTTTTGCGGTCAATCTTTGAACTCAAATTTTAATTGAGACTAAATACAACAACAACCAGTCAAGAATTTGTTAATCTTCGATTGCTTCGATCACAATAACCTTTGTCGGTCACCGTTTTATAATAACTAAAGCTGACTTTTGTCCTTGACTTTACTTCTGCTACAACGACATACAGCGAAATATTTGAACAGTTATTTTTTATAATGATCAAAGCTTACTTCCGGCTCGTCATAGTCATATTTCGGATTCAGGGCAATTTGTTGTGTGAATGCTTCAACGAAACGCTCATTAAGTGATTGTTTTAACACCACTTCCCGAGCCATAGCAATAGGTTTGTCCAACTTGTTACGCAGATCACGGAATGATTCTGCACGTACTCTGAAAATAACGGCATCGTTAGAGATAAATTATATAAGACAATGATAAACATAAATCATTTCCTTTTATCATTAATACTAGCAGAAAATGAGAACAAAAAACGGAAAGAGTTAGAATTTTTCAAATAATTTACAAATGGACAACTAATGAAAATACCTGATAACAAATGGTTCGAAACGTTGTGTTGTACTCTTCACGCATATGCTGATGAATTGCGCTGAACCACCGCTTTGCATATGGTGAGAAATCTATAAACAGGATTAGTTTCATTTACAAAGAAAACAGAATAAAACTGAGCATACACCTGAGCGTAAGTAAGTGTATAACGTCCTCTATTTTTATAAAAAAAGTTATGTCTTTTTATGGTGCATGAACCGAACTTTGTGAAGAAAATGTTTTGACATGACCGGATTAAATTGTATTAGAAAAAACGAGGTAAATAAAGGTACCACGAAAAAGTGAACATAAAACAGCAAAGCGAGAGGAAGAGAAATAAATAGCGAATACCGGATGTTCGTCAGCTCTTATGGCTTCCAGTGACACATCACTCACTTGAGCACAAGTAAGTGTATAATTTGTAATATTCAAAATCCATGAAGATGTCATCACAACACGATCTATGCCTGCATAACAAACTGTGTCCTTATTAAAATGGATAAGTGCAGATAAAAAAAAATAACCTGAAGTTTAAGAACTTAAAAATATTGCATAAATTCAAGAAAGCCAAAAAAACCGAAGATGATAAGGAGCATTAAAGAAGTGCAAAATAGAATTAATAAACAAGTATGTGGCAGGAAATGAAACAAACCTGTTAGAGTAATGCTTAATGTATCCAACAGATTACGATACTCTGTGTTGATTGATTCCGCCACTTCATGCCAACTGCTTCCATTATTGCCGAGATAGCGTTTTAGACAATGCACAGTGGGATGTTCATCAAATCTATTCCACCAATGACATAACATTATGAAGGCAGAGACTGGAAGTCATTCCAAATAAGGAAGCGAATTTGGGTTATAAAAGAGTAAAGGTACACACAGACACAATACTAATAAATTGAACTAAGACAAAATAGCTGTGTTGGGATCCCGAACCCGTGATCCGTTGCTTACCATATAGAGTCCTTATGCTGCACACTTCCTCCTCAGAAAAGTAAAATGTTTTGTTAAGTTAGTCGAGTTATCCAATCTGCACAGATACACGGGAACTAGCGATGAAAGGAGATATTACCTCCAGCAATGACGATAGATATGTAGGCACCAAACTGCAAAATGGTTTGTGGTCTAAGAGTAAATATTGTTTCTCGTAAAACCACCGATAAGTAGATGAAGTAAACTGCAAGTGAAACATATAAGTAACATAATTAAATACAAGGCATGAATGGGTGCAGACTTGCAAGAAGTTCCATAAAGCGTATCTTCAACTTTGATATTTCGCTGAAAGAATAGAAGATCACCTCAAAAAACTGCCAACCAAGCACCTTTCACTATGTAAGATTGCTAGCGTATGAGTGGGTATACACACAAGTGATCTGAAGGGAGTAGATAATTTGAAATAAAGCAAAAGACTTACATAAAGGAGAGCAAAAATGTATGAAACGTGTTAGTATAGACCTCCTCAAATGATATCCAACAAAATCGTCTCGTTCTACACCCAAATATCCACAAAATAATGTTTGGATTGTAAAGCCTGCCCGTTGAAACTCCACTGGTGGATATATAATACACAATGTGAATAACAAGTGCAATATCGTGTGCAGGAGCAATTCTTGAAAATCTGACGTCATATTCTGGAACTTTAGTTTACATCTGATTGAGCAATTCGTGCTATTTTTACCATAATTATAACCATTTCAGTTTCCTTAAACAATCACATTGTGCTTGTTTGTTTACACTAAGACATATTCCTCACATAAAGAGAAAAGAAAAACTATTCAAGTGATCCACTAAAACTGTATTGGATGTCGTCGTTTGCGTAACGTAAACGGTTAGCAGAAGAGGCAAAGTTGAGACGGCGGTTTTCATGCACTCTAACTGCGCGTAATGATGTTTTAAAAGATGTTGGCCGAGTGGTGGAGTTGAGGAGCATAAGGATGCTTAAGTTTATTAGGATCGTTGGATGGGTAGCGACAAGGTGTAATATACATTTATGCAAAAGTTAACAGGAAACTGGTAATCAAAAGAAGATAATCAAAAAAATTTATGGAAATTCAAGGTTTTGCGCTGTTGGAATTCCATCACTGCTGGTTGATTTCTTTAAAGAACAAAATTTCTGTCATTGACATTTGATTTCTATAAACAAAACAGTATACTTTCGATTAGAAAATCATAGATTTCGAAATTTTCCAACATACACACGTATATAAGCAAATTATGTTGCAGGTACTATTACCTATTTCCTTTTTTAGAAAGCGAAGCAGAAAGATGATTGGCTGTTGTACCAAATATGTAGTTGTAAGCAAACAGAAAATATTGAAGGTAGCTAGGGAAAGTTGCAGTTCGTGATTTCTGGTCTACATGCATTACACGGAAAAACAATTTCTGATTTGTACCAAAATGATATTGTTTATGCTGTTCAGGAAAACAGCTTTCGAAATTACTAAAAAGATTTTCAGTTTAGTATTACTGCAACTGTTCGATCGCGTAAGACCAACAAGAAGTTATGAACTTACAAACAAGTCTATGAAGGTGTTACTAAGGCTCTTAAATCTTTTAAAGGTCTCACAATATTGATCATAAAAGATTTAATTCGACCTTCCCGTGATGATTTGAATGGATTGATTTTCATTAAACAGTGGAGTTATATATTTGAATTACTGAACAAGGTGAGTTTTGTGGACATTGAACAGGAAGGAAATGTGTCTTATACTTGCACAGAGAAAGCTTTTCCACAACAGAATAGTTAAAGGAGTGTTGCTTTGTGGAGTCGATTACATACGACAATACAAGCAATGGAAAAAAAGTTATATTGGCATGAATGCAAAAGTCCGGCTTTACCGGTCAACAATTCTGATTTGTTATGCTGTTTGTTAATGTCCGCGTGTATCGAAACAAACATAATGCTTGAGGCAATTTTTTTCTGACGTTAGTTTTTCTGACTAAAGCAAAACTTTAACACGTAGTACTGAACGTCAGAGAAGTCAGTGTCATATATATAATACTTTAAACTCGATCAGTTCGAAAATAATGATCTAAGTGGTACTGGGAGAATGGTAAGTTATCGTCAGACAGATGTAAAGAAATTCTAAGCTTAATTTTCTCTCTGGTTAGCAATTTCTAGTGTTTTCTTAGATCTGTTGAAAGTTATTATCATCTCAGAACGGAGGAATGTTACTGACATCTCTGCGCATTTTATCTTGACTTTGCCAGCATAATTTGTGATTTTAATTTTCAAAATTCATTTCTCATGCTCACCACAATGACAGGTTTACAGTGTGAGCGATACGCTAAATTTTTTGGATTTTCTTGAAAGTATTTTTAACTCCCTTGCTGAATGTTTAATTAAAAATATCATTGCAAATAATGCATCAGTTTCTGAACTAGTGTAAATCAGGTCGGTGTAGATATGCATTACTTTGTTTCAAGTGCTGTTGGTATCGTTAATTGAGCCAGAGCGAGCTGTTAAAAGTGCTGATTAATATTCTTGAATCGCCAGTAAAACTCTTGAAACCATTACACAATAAATGAAATGTGATGTTATGTCAAAATCATTATCAATCGTTTCAAAAAGGTATGCAATTGTCACTTTTGCTAGGTTCTAAGTGGTGATTTATTTCACTCCACATATTCCACCTTTTATGTTTAACATGCCAGTGGACTTTCATAAACATTCCTTCAATTCAATCCTTTATGAAATCAAGCACCAACGGGAGACTGTGTACGTTCAGTGATTTGGGTTATTACTTTTCAATACTGGCGGAAGAATTCACCTGTACACAATGATTCACATGTATCTAATTATGCTGCGGGTATTATTAAAGGAGTGAGTTTTTTGTTTCACACTAGTATCAACCGGACTCATAATATTTTCACACGAGCAGATAGGGAAAAGATATACGCAAACCTTGTTCCACTGTGTCTCCAGAAACTCAAGGACGGTGAACTAAGTGCATGTGGAAATAGCCTCACATGATCAGCTGACTGAAAAGGACTGGTTGCATAGTAACGCCTCCCCCTTTCTGCGTCTGCGAATTGCAAATTTCAACCTCGCTTGTCGGGGCCGCTAGATATTTGGCTATAAGCACTATTTCGCACAGACGCACAGGTCCGATCTCCGAGACGTAAAGAGTGAACGTGATTGCGCTGTAGGCGTGGCGTGAGAGAGCGATATTAGTCGATTTTTCTGGAAATAAGACGTGGAGACGTATATAAGCTGAATGTTTGGGTTTAAAACTGGCGGCCATATTGGTGGAATATGTGGGTTCAAATGTTCTCGCATTACACGTCCGCATCACACTAATAGAATTTTGTATACATATTAAATACGTACACATACACATAGATATAAGCGCACAAGGACGCATACGCAGTGCACTGGGCGGACTGTTGCGAAGTGTCGCGTTCATATTGCCTGCGTTACTGCCAAGCGGCCTCATCATTGATCGTTTGTAAGCTGTCACTGAGCGCCTGGGTTTGTTTTGCGGTGGGGTCTTCAGGTGGTATGAGATGAGAAGGAGGAGGAAGGTAGATGATTTCCTTTGACTCCCGAAGTATTCAGATGCTGAGTAATTCGTGTACACGGTCGTGTCGTTATTCAGAAAAAGTGATGTAAGGAATGTAGTTCACGCCGTGCTGTTTGTTGTCTCAACTTTTGACTTCCAGAAAGGTAATTCTTGAGACAGAGGTTTTAAGTCACTTTTCCGTGTGATGTATTATGTGTTCTTGACGGGCTAATTTGCTCAAGTAGTATTTTTCTCTTGTGTTTGCTATTTTGCATAGTTTTGCATCACTCTCGTGCTCCCAGGGTCTCGACAGGGTAAGCTGCAATTCTCTGGCACTTTGCCAATTATCGGTTTTTAATGAATGGGAGTGTCTATTTTTTCTTAAGGATGTGCAGATGGGAGTGCCCGGTGGGTGAGAAGTGCGGTTAGCTTTAAGATATATATCACTTCGTATTATGTGGTTGTTGGTTCTTAGTGAGTATATTTGATGTGTATACTTGAATTGAGTAGCTATAAGCGTAGTGAGGTGATGTTCCGGTGGTTTCCTATTTGGAACAGTGCCCAGTGTGTGTATCCATATGTTATCTCTCCTCGTGAATTTATGTAAAATGAAAACGAAACTGAACCAGTTTCAATTTTAGACGTTGATCTGGTGAAATTTTCGGCGTAAAACTTCATTTAATTTGGCAAAGTTTTCAACTAATCACGAAGAGTACTCGGAACGATGGCACGAACAAAGCAAACAGCTCGTAAATCAACTGGTGGCAAAGCTCCCCGGAAACAACTTGCCACGAAGGTTTTCATACTAGCACTAATGGACTTGAACACGAGTAGTGCAGATCCCTTGTGTATCCTTCTGTCGGCATTACTGTATTTGATTAAACCCCACTTTAAACCTCAGTAGAAGCCCATTTTGCTCTGTGAGTCGCGGTGGGATTTTCAGTGGTTAAATATTAGTAATATAAAAATTGAGGATAAGTGTAGCAACGAGCCAACACTCTCACCTCATGCGTGCGTCAAAGTGTTATGTTTGATTTTGATTAAAAAAAATTTCTCTAAAGAGAAATCGCAGTCACTAAAATTTTCAAGGGGTCTAAAATTTTCTATGAAATGTTTAAGACTGAAATATATGTAAATACATAGGTATTTGCCTGGAATAGAAGTTTTAAACTATCTTTAGTAAAAAAAAAGTACCCTCTGTTCAGGCAGCTCGTAAATCGGCACCATCGACAGGCGGTGTGAAAAAGCCTCATCGTTACCGCCCCGGCACTGTTGCATTGCGTGAAATTCGTCGTTACCAAAAATCCACTGAGTTACTCATTCGTAAATTGCCGTTCCAGCGCTTAGTTCGCGAAATCGCGCAGGACTTTAAAACCGATCTCCGATTTCAGTCTGCTGCAATTGGTGCGCTTCAGGTAATATTTTTATGTTATGCTTTCTTGACTTCTGATAGATATTTTACAACAGATATATCAACGGTTATTTCTTGTTCTTTTGCTGGTTAACTAAGATTCAATTCTAATGCGAGGTTTATTCTGTTAACACGCATTTAAACAAATTTGTAGGAAGCAAGTGAAGCTTATTTGGTGGGACTTTTCGAGGACACAAACTTGTGCGCAATCCATGCTAAGCGCGTTACCATCATGCCGAAGGATATTCAGCTTGCTCGTCGAATCCGTGGAGAGCGAGCTTAAACACTCACATCAAAATGGAATAAATTGTACACCCCATTTATTACCCACGTTTTTGTATGCTCTTATTTTTTGATTCAAATTTTTTGTAACTACTTTCTGCACCAGCGTAAGCATTTGTATCGGTGAAGGAACAACTATTTGACATATATTTCTTGCCACTACTAAATAAGTACTTCAGTAAGTCATGAAGATTCTCGAGACATTGTACCTTTCATAATTCATAATTATCGCAGTCATTTAATTCTCGGGAAAATATTAGTCATTTACAGTAATAATTGCGTGTGAAATCGATTGCAGGGCAGTTAATCATGTAAGTCATAATTTGTTCAGACTCTTTTCCTGTGTTCCTAAAATTTCACTGACGTGTCCAACACTCAGTAACGAGCAGATCCCTTATTTAACAGCCATACATTTGGTCCGTCATTGCGGAGTACATGTGTGCTTCTTGCTATTTCACTTGAGAAGAATCAACATTACACTACTGTCGGCAGTAAACTAGAAAATCTCGGTCCATGATTACTTTAAACTAGATCTCTTCACGTTGACTCCTCGTTGCTTTATCGGACACGTCAACTTAATGCACTATTTGTTGGATGTGCTGCATCCTTAAGATTTTGGTTTTGCACCATAGCCTCTGCACTTTTTTGTGATTTACCTCAGTTACCAAAACTATTATCATGCTGCCACTTTTTCCTATTGACACTTTTTTAATTAGTGATGAAGGAACAATATCCTTTCATGCGGAGTGAATAATTATGTATATTTTGTACTTGGATTTTTAAAGGTAAGATATCAGCACAGTCGCTTGTACTGCAATTCAACGTACGCGAAGGATGCTCGACTGTATTCCGTAAATCAAAATCACTTGACTCAAACGCATTAATTCATTCTGGCAAGTGGACGGAAGACACCATGCTCATCATATCCCAGAAAACGACACAAACATGAACGACTTGCTGATCTCTAAATGAACGAGTGGGGAAGGTGTTTGGGGATAAACGCAATATTTAAAGTCGCGGATGTGGGAAAGATGCCGTTCGGTATGAAGTTGTTAAGCCCACACTTTCGTGATAATTGCAAAGGCAAATCAAGCATGGTGCTCAGTGGTAATCGTGACTCAAAGACCTCATCCTTTCAACGTCTTGATTGTATGTCTCGCGCCTTTCTCGCAAGAATCCGTCTTTCGCAGACCCTTGCAAATGTAAACGGAAGTCACCTACTGTGTTCAGCAAATTCGCCTTATGAGTGAAGAATTCTGCTACACAATCCTTGGATTCATATATTTTCTTTCACATGAATCGACATTTTAACACGCACGCCAGCAACCTACTGAAATTTCTATTTCAAGTTAATGCACCGATAACAGGGACATTTACAAATAATGGAAACAAATTATATTTAACTCCGTTCACAAACAATTCATATCTGAAAAAAGCCATCGAGTTTATGGGGTTCTCAACGATTCGTCAGATCGCGGGTACGCATTCCAAACATTAAACACTGCAAGTAGTACTATGTGGAACTACACAACTTAAGTCAACGACTCAACATATACATTTTATTTTTAAAATGATAATAATCCAAATATGGGAAGACAAAACAACACAGGTACTCCTGGAACTAAATGTGTACAGATACCTGAGCTATAAGGAGCCAAACCTAGCTTCTCGATGATTTCAATCCAGTTTTACAGGTGTGGTGATCACTGTGATGCAGTTCTGCCTCTGTAGTTTTCTTCTAATTTGAAAAACTATAGTTGAAACTGGAGAATGCATGCTCAGTCAAAAAGAAACTCCTTCCGTTGCTAGGATGACGTAAAGTATCACAAGTGCTGAAGAACCGAACACAACATAAGCTATACGCTACGTGTATCAGACACAATAAGATACATGTAATGGTTTTAACAAGTGCTTATAAACTACCCTGTCAGCCAAAACTGCTAAAATTGTTGAGCGAAATTCGGGAGAAAGGTTAAATATGCAGTGCCAAAAGCGTGGGACCAAATTTTTGATTTTCAGTAGTAACACGATTATATCACTAACATTCTAGACGGTTTTCGATTACGAATGAGAATGTTCGAGATTTAACCAATAACAACAGTTCTCTTACAAATGCTGAATTAAATAAAGTACGTAAATGGTATATATATATATATATATATATATATATATATATATATAATATACGCCATTTATAAATATTCTAAAGGAAGGCAGACAGAGCACGTCCTGCGTTTGGAACATTTGAATCGCTAATCTAATGGAGAAAACAAACCAAAAACACTCAATGAGTTTTGCTACGACTTCCCAGCGAATTTAAAAATAAGCTTAAGTGGTCTCTTCCTATTCGCCCAGTACTCTGTTTTCAGCTGTTCAATTGTTATCGATTCATCCAAAGCTGGAAAAAACAGCATCATCCGGAAACTGCAGAGTAATATCTAAGC
Organism: Litomosoides brasiliensis; assembly: GCA_013365375.1. NCBI lineage: Eukaryota > Metazoa > Nematoda > Chromadorea > Rhabditida > Onchocercidae > Litomosoides > Litomosoides brasiliensis. The sequence continues at coordinate 72,762 of JABVXW010000220.1, read as the reverse complement.
AGCAAATTTTTAAAGTTGAACAATTAAATTAAAAGAAAACTATTTCCATTCACCGCCAAGAAAGTAAATGCATCACCGCAAAAATGGTAGGAAAGAAGCTCGAAGTTAAGAGCCTAAGTTGAAATTTTAAGCCAGGAGTTTTTTTAATTTGTTTTTTGAGATGAAGAGTTTAAGAAAATGAAATGCTACCCAGGCGTGACATATACTTATCCTCAGAATAAATTTAATATCTATGCCTCCATTAGGCATATAAATTTCCAAATACCTATCATTTCCACATCTACATATAATTAAACCCATGAAGACACACATCTTTAGATCAAACGACAGCTGCCGAAATTAAAGGAATTTTAGTAAACTTGCCAGTAAATGGTGAATTAATGGTAAAAACTGATGCTGATTTCGGGTCACTGTTCCGTTCACCAACATTTATAGTTGTAAACTGACCCTCGCCTGTTTCATTTACCACTAGTACATCATCCAGAGCCAGATCAGATTTTACTGGACATAGCAGGACACGCTGTAAAAGGAAGACAGGCTGATAATGTGGCCACAAAAATACTTTATATCATGTCTGGGCTGTAACAGTATGCATGTTCTGTAATTCGGGCTTTTATTTTAATTTCACTTTCAGAATAAATGAAAAAAAATACCTTTGGTAAACAACTGTCGGTACACTTTCGGCCCCGTTCACTGCGTGATTCAACTCTAATTCGCTGCAGTATGTACTCACATAAATGACCAACTGCAAGTCGTAATTGTCCTAATAACTGCCAGCGCGGTTTAAAGCAAAAGTAATTAAGTTTTTTGTGGCTCAGTGTTGCCTAAATTTTAGTCCAACTACACGTACAAACTACAGAAATCACGTTATGTTGCATCCTATATGAAACTACACTAAAATTGTAAAAACTGCTGCTCGATAGTAACTAGAATACATCAAGGAACCTGTGGTTGTTGGACATGTGACAATATATCGTAAATGTTTAGCAGCGATAGGTAGTGAGTCATCATTCACTACACTTGCGTCAGGATTAAGAACAAGCTCTGACTCTATCCCTGATGACAGTCGTTGCTTTCCTGACATTAACAAATATTCAGAAGAACGTGGTGACATCATCACGATATCTTCTAACGGAATACTGCTTCCTAAAGATGGCGTTAACGAGAGTCCATCAGCCACTTTGGGATTCATTGCTCTTTTGACTGCAAAAACATTTTCTCGAAATCATGAGTTTAATTTTATGAGAATCCTTGCACCGTAAAAAAAATGAATGAAAACAGAATAGAACCGGTCACATTTTTGTTTTCCTTACTTTTTTCAACCATAATAAAATCACCCCTAAACGTGCCCTACACTCACTTGCATGCATTTTTTAAATCAAATTTTCATCACGAAAGGACAGAAACACTAAAAATATTCTCCACCATAATTTATAAGAGTATTCATACAAAAAAGAGTACTAACTATTTCCATTGACATGGAGCAAACTTCCGTTTGAAATCCCGGAAACTGAAGCAGTAGCTGAAAGCTGAAAAAAAAATATTGGATACTAGAAAATGACTGTATGAAATAAGATATATACGACACATAATGAAACATCGTACATACAAGAGAAAGCAACAAGTTTTATATTTACATTTGAATCAATTTGATTTGCTGTGTTCGGTGCAGATGGACCTAGACTAGGATATACATTTAAGCATTTTGTGGAACGTTCGTTTTTACTGTTGAGCTGAACATTCTTTACAGCCACTCCATTAAGTCTTTCTGCAAGTACCATTTTGATAATAAGAGACAAAACTGGCATTTAATTTACAAGCTTTGACGAATAAATAGAAATAGAATAACATACCATGACTACTAGATTTCTGCAAAACAACAACTGGGGTCGATTCACAGTGATTTGATAGTAAGCGACCAGACTGTAAATAATTTAAATGAAAGGCGCTCAACACATGCCTTAGAAAAATAATGTACAAAGGTTACCGTCAGTGTAATTTACAGGAGTGTTAAATAAAAAACAATTTTTTTGCAGAAAACTAAACTTTTAAAAAATAACTTGCTTTTAACACTAAATTTTTTGAAAGATATCAATGGAAGAAAAACGATTGTTGCTAAAAACTTACTTTTATTTTCTTCTCACCTGCATCATTAACATTTGATCTCTTTTCACCTTTTGCAGATGACGATGTTGTTGGTTGTTGGAGATTGGGATAGGCATCTGAAACAAATATAATTGTACTTCAAGCATGCTGTTATGTATGTAAACCGTTCCAGTAAAGCCTATAGGAAAACTCAGTAATATAGAAAATAGACTCAAATCTGGTTCACGTATAAATCCATTTTCTTGGAAAAAAAATCTAAAATACTTCTAATTCACCCGCAATACTTAAAGTCCGTCCATCAGCCATCAATCTTTAAATTCAACAAACTAAAAAGCAACCGTCTGAAGATCCTTCATCAACTGTGAGCGGAGGGTCAGACGTATCCGAATGAGTGCTGGGCAATAACGGTGGCTTTATTTCCAAAGACGTGTTTGATGTTAAATCTGTTACCGAATCGTACTAAAATTTTTATAAACAATACTATTCACTTTAATTCTAGCTCCTATCTACAATATGTTTTTACATCCACTTACGTATAAAAGACTGTAAAAGTAAAAGCACTTACCATAACTTCTTATAAAAATGCAAAAAAAATTCAAAAATCCAATAAGTTTAAAAACAAAATATATGACCTTTATCGACGCTTTAGTATTTCTGGGCGGTGTCCGTTCTGACGAAGATGACGGAGCTATTGAATCGGAATTTGTCAAACGTTTGATTGGTGACTTCTTATCACACATTCTCTTCTTAGTGAAGCCTGTACGATGGTGGCATCTTTTGCGAATAATCAAGTAAATAATTCTAGATTCTTCGATATTTTGATAAATGCCTCCGTCTGACAACTACTTATATAGAATATATATATCGAGAAACATGCATTCACTTCATGGAAAATTATTATAAAAGTCAATCAATATTTCTTCACCTCACTAGCACTCATAAAACATAACAACTTACATAAGTTACTTGACTCGGTGATCGGGCGTTTCACACATCTCCTTTCGACTGATAGTGTGAACTGAAGTGATAGCTATTTGAAATGAACATCCTGATGCAAGCACCACATCCTAAACATCAGTTCCTCCACTGTGCACCCAGCCCATTGTAAATAAAAAAAGGCGAGAAAATATGCCGACACCCTATGTAATAAGTGACCATGAATTTTTAAAAAAGAAAACAAAAAACCCAAAGAACTTTAATTTCAGCTTAAAATAAGCACCTTGTTGATAATGGCATCGAAATTTGTGTCACTTTTCAATGGTGTCTTTTTTGGAATAATTTTATGACATGATGGACATTTCCTTGATCCAGTGTGTATTCTTTGCAATATACAGTCTGCACAAAAACGGTGCATACAATTCTGGAATGAAAAACTACATTAACTGTGTTGCCTCTTACAATTACGGAAAACAACTGCAACCTTCCAAAATAGATCACGGCAGGCATCAACGGGTTACTGAATTTACTTTGGCCGACAGATAAAAAAACGAAAAATGATCCTTCATTTCATTTAGTGCAAAAATATTCCTTCTCACCCTCACAACCATCGTATTCTGAATCGTCTTTTCGCAGATGCCACATTCTAACTCCTTACTAATCCAGTCAAAGTGAACAGATTTTGTATCGACACCGGACCGTAGCGCGTGTGGTTTGCGTGATTTATCATATGACGTCGATTGTGGTGGAGTAAGGTGTCGTGATGTAGGTAGACCATCACTACGCCCAGATACCATTTAATTTTTCACTGAAACACATGGTACTGAATGTGGGATAACACCGACTTATAAAGTGGACGTCATGTATATAATACTATAAACTCGATCAGTGAAGATCCATGGTTCAATAGTTTATCTTTGTCTCGTACGATTTATAAGTGAATAATGTGCAAATTTCGGCGACGAAGGAAACAAAATTTTGGTATCCTGTCGGCATGGGAAGCAATTAGCTTGTTAATAAAGTCCCTACAGAAATCACATGGACCCTCAAGAAACACAGAGCAAACAAATAAAAACTTGCATTCCTTTCCTCCCTCCCTCACTCCCCCACCTGTCCCAACCACATAAAGTTATTAATCGCTGCTTAAGCCGATCCCTCAACAAAAAAAACAAACAGGTCGGCACAGTGCCAAGCCAAAACCACAGTATCATGAAGTGTATTTTGGGAAATATGATATTTGAAGCAGCACTATTTGGTTTCTGAAAATTTTGAGAGGTTTATTTTTCCCCACCATTTGCTACTAAGCGTCGTTTGTAGTGATTAGGGAGAGATAATCATCAGAACTTGTCATCTGTGACGTGAAATTCATCGGTGCACGTAACATTAAAATGCATATGAAAACCAACTGCAAGTTTCTTGATACCATCCTACATCAAGGCTGAGGATTATTCTCCATTCATATTATTTTCTACAATTTTATTGAATTCTTTATCACATAAGTTCTGAGAATGTTGGACAATGCAATATAATTAATCAACTATTCAGTGTAAGTCTTAACAGACATGAAATAAGCTTTCCATAATACAGAGCTGATAATTTGAAAGTGGCAAGTTCGTAGAAAATACCAGTGCAGTAACGCTGATTGTGAGAGTAGCGACATTTTCCAGAGAAGATGAAATTTATCTGTATACTACCTGGAATCAAAGCTAAATCACATTTCTAGTATACGAAATGTTTAATTACTACATACAATACCCTTATCAGTGAAGCAATACAGGCTTAATTCGTTATGATCTTATCATTTTACGAGCACAAAAATACAATTACATTTCGCATTTACCGTTTCAGCGTTTGTAACATGGCGAAATTTTTTTAATAAAATTTTAACTTACGAAATTTAAAAAATAATCGCAGGAATTTTTGTGTAAATCTGAAGAACGTAATCTTAATTTCATTTACTTCTTTGCGCTGCAATCAGCAATAAACGGTGAATCTGAGAGGCGAATTTTGTTTATATTTCACTATAAATGGATTCTCGGATTTTAACTTACTTTAACTTCAGTACCTTCAACATGGATTATAATTCTGTTAGTAAAATGGAACTGAATAGATCCGTAGTTTGTTTTACTGTTAGATAACAACACACTCATTAGCACAAGCAATCTAAATCTCAAAATTTTGCGTTTTTTACTATAAATCATTTTGTTTTGAATTTTGCTTTCGAATTTTTTCACTGATCCGTCAACGTGTTTAATCAACCGAACAGATGTAAACAAATCCTCAGCTCACTTGTTATAGTGAACGACGCCCATTGTTGGTGGTAATTCAATATAAACTAAGGAAAACAGGAACACTTCTAAGGTTGAGAGCATAATTTAGAAAACATCGATTACATTACTCCAGAAACTTGATATTTTTGTTTACGAATGTAAATTCATTTTTAAGAAATATATAGAAAGTAAAATAAAGACTAAGCTGGTAATTTCTTTAGGAACTTTGAAAATACCGGTACTTGGAAGTCCAACTGAGATTCTACGGTCGATAAGCTCAACCTTTGTTGTCTTATTTTAATGATAGTAAACAATGTTTTCCGCATCACACGACCGGACTCGTTTTTTCTAAGGTTAGTCATAATTCGTTCCTCTTCAAGCTTATCAAAGCAATGTTGCCAGATCACCACCAAACAGTTATTGATACTGTATGTTTGGTAATGTATTTTAGCCAGAACTTAGTGTTTTGAAAATGTATTTCAGTTAGCCTTTCCAGCATTTAGCTATCAGATTGTTGTATTATCAAGTCTGACATGTACGAAATGCAGAAGTACTATATTTGGCAATCAATATTACTAGTTTAAAATTCATCCATCTTATTTCTTGGAAGTATTACATAAACATAATAAGCGCGGTACACTTGTTTATGAAGAAAGCTGGTTTATTTTTCTGATCTTGATGGACATGTATTTTCATTTTATTGGATAAGAACAACATTTTCCAAAAACTGGCATAGATTAATCCAAAAGATTTGGCTCAATTTCGACTGCTCACTGAAATTGAAATCCAACTTAATATTTGGAAATCAGTTTAAAAGATTGGCACATGCTACCTTCGGCTGAACCAGAGATCAAATTCTGATATAACGAGTTTTGTTGGTAATAATCACCCTCAAACTGCCCTTACTGTTTCATTGCTCACGTTTCTATCATAGTTCATTGCCAGAAATATTCCTTAAAATATAATCAAACGATCAAAGTTGACTTTGTTTCAAACTGCTTATCAAATTTCGAACGATGTTTTCATACATCCGCACCTAATTGTATCGTGATTTGATGGCACATACCAAAACAATGCTCATTTCGCCAAACACTGTTTGTGTCAATCGTAGAATCAAGTTATTTGCAGTATATGAAATTGCTTTGAAAAATTAATCTTTAGTATTGGAGTGAATTGTTTTCTAATTCATAGTGAACGGTGACAAGATATATCATTGCAAGTTTTTCTAGAAGGTTCCAAATAACATCGAGATCGAAACAATGTGAGATGATATTCGGCGATCCTCACGTATCATTTTACGCCATAAGATCTATGTTAATAGACTCAACCATCATTGCATAGTTTAGTTCGCTCGTTTATAATTTTTGAACCTTTTTAACTAAATTGTCTGCTGACATCGTTGATAATTACGCTTGTAAATGTTTGGTTTGTTGCGTAAATATCTCAAACTCTTATTCCCAACTTCATGTGGAAATATATTTTAACTTATTTATTTGGTTTCGAGCTGTTTAGGTTAAACCGCTATCGTAATTGAACTGTTAAATGTTTATTAATTTTCCATGAATGTTTAACAGATAATTAGTTGAAAAAAATTATTTGTACCATCATAAATTAATTTTAAGGTGATACACATGAATTTTTCTGAGAAGTATCAAATGCCAGGACTGAACTGATATAAGAAAAGCATAAGATGCGGCAGGAACAAGTTTTCAAGAGGTAATTAGTTGAAGAAAATTGTTTGCATTGACCGCAGAAAATAGAGATACTGTTGGCAAGACACTAACCTCATTAAGATAAACACAGTAATGATTTAAACTTTCATAAAATAGGTCATTTTACTAGTAGAGAAATCAGTTGTATTAAAAAACACCGGACAGGAAAGAAGCAATCAATAAAATTAATCCAGCAAAAATTGCAAACCACAAGTTATATTCAGATAGTCTCCATGAATTAAAATATGAAAAGAAGTGAGGGATACTTAACATTTGTGTGCTGTAGAATCTACAACAACTGAAAGAATTACTGGTCAAATTAACCTCTCCTTCATCACATTCTAATTTAGCTTACATAAGCGAAACTTTTAAAGTGAAAATAAATCGACGTGAGCATCAAATAAAGCGCGCATACAGCATGCTTCTGGTGTAGAACCAATACGGCGGTTGTTATCATTGCCATATGGCGTATTCTGCAAATATCCCAATCGAGCGAGATCTTCCTGCTTTGGAAGTGGCGGTCCATTGATAGGAAGCACTGGTGGACGATATACAAATGGTGCACCTCCAATACGAACTGAGGCAAGTGATGACTCACCGAGATCTTTTTCTTTGCCTTTCTCTTTCTCTGTTTGCTCAGTTTCTGCAACTACGGTGGTGCTTACAATTCAGAAATACATGTGGAAATGGAAATAGCTAAGTTAAATTGTATTACAACTAATATGGTGACTTCGATTCTGGCCAAAAGTTTCAAAAAAAAGATTTGCGTTAACTCATTTACAGTCAAAGAATTGTACGGAGAATACAGCGCTCTCTATAAATAATACATAATCTATAATAACCAGTTAATGCTTCGTTTCTTACCTATTTTATCTTTCGACATCTTTCGCTTTGAAGATGCTTTTTTTGTGCGCTCTACTTCAACCTGCCGCTTTGTCTAAATGATTCAAAACTGTTTATGCAGGCAAATCTGACTCACAGAGTTCGAATATTATTGCCTTAGATTTGTTCGATCTAGTCAATTTCCTAGACAATTCTTAAAAATTTTTCAAAATAACTACTTACAGAGGTTTTGGAACAATTCAGTCTTAGTCAAGAGACGATGACAAAATGTAATAAAATCACGTAGCCTAACAAATCAAATCTAACTTTAAGTTCAACAACTTAATTTGTCAATCACTTTCATCTCACACCCCAACTTCTACACTTAGTAGAAATTTCCCATCCCAAAATAATGAAAATCCAGAATTAAGCAAGCAAAAGGAATATACGCATTAAGCCACAACACATATATATGTGCCAAAGTACAACATTATCTATAAGAGAAAATTCGACTAATTTCCATTTAAATTTTAAACTCTCATGTAATTTACAGTGCAAATATGCAATGATTTGCACAGGTAATTTTGATCGCAGAGATGAACCACTTCTTTTATTACTTGGTATACAAGAAATTAGAAACAATATTTAACGAGGTGAGGACAGAGCACCACCTCAATCAATAAAGTGAGATGCATGAAAAAGAAACATCCCCATGACATATCTCTCATAACTCATTGAGCATACAGAGTGGAAAGAATAATTTGACGATACTTCGAGACACAGTCATTTCCGAGGAGCTTTGCATAAAATGCACTGAATGCCCGAATAAATCCCGCTCCTCCTATCACTTTCCGACTAAACTTTTTGTAAAAAATACTCAAAAAAAACTAAAAAAAATATTCATCAAACAATACTAACAAGTAATGGTAAGATATAAATATTTTCCAAAAATCTTAAATTTAAAGATTCCTGAAGGAATGAATTGTTGTGGGAAAGAAGTAATCATAATTTCCATAATTTTTTTTTGGAAAAATGAGTGTGAAAAGCATTGAACGATCACGCCAACATATATCATCATTTCAGGTCATAAAACCGTAGATGCTATGATAATAGACCTATTTATCACAAGTTTGGGTTTGCTTATTTTTAACCACTCTATGCTTTTAAAAATTAAAACTGTTTACTTCGATAGGGTGTGACATAAATTCCTGTGTTAGAAAAACTTATTTTTAGAATCAACCGCTCTCGCTGAGCTTAGGTAACCAAACTGCTTGTTGACTGCGACTAGAAATTTATAAATAATGCTTTTCAATTAGATTCACGGCCAATCGTGTACACATTTCATGTTTACAATAAACTGCTGTTATTCACATATTTTTCCAAATTACGGAGAGCACACCAAATTGGAGAGGAACTATTTCCATAAAGATCATTTACATTTTTTAAAAGTCAGAAACACTTGTATCAATGACCAGCAATCACTACCTTATATCCCACATACATACATATCTCGCTTCATAAGGGGCAAATATTGCAACAACGAAGCCCGCTGCTACCTACCGGCCCATATCTAGACAAGCTTCCAGAGGAATAATACGGAATCCATCGAACTTTCGACTGCTCACTACTAGATTTTTAAATTAAGCTAACTGTGCCATTTAGACACATTGTCGGGACTTCAAAACTTCTGATGGTTTCCAATGCACCAACCTCAATCTTTTGGCAAAAAAAGAATTGTAATTCCGAACACATCCACCTTGTATTCTCAAGAATACAATATTTACACGACAAACTGAGGAGTTCGCTTCATTTGTTTTTTTTTTAATTTTTTATTTCTTCTGTAAGGCAAATATAGACTGGCACGGGCACTGTAAACTTGATATATTTTAAGGTTAAGATTGAAAAGGGAAATATATACAAATGAAGCCATAGAATAAAAAAGAGACTAACTGTTCCATTCATCAAACAGGCAAGATCTGGTGATAAAAGTGATAACAAAGCAAACGAATAACAACTGATGCACGAGCATGTGCCCTGTCGGATTTTCTGCAAGACTACAGTGCAGACAAAGGCAGGTTTCTAAAAACTTAGAAGTAACACATCCTCCGCAGCGCTTCACACGAAGATGCACTACTGACGATGCGACCAGAAACTGTCCAGATTCAGAAGCCTATATTACTTCCCACAAGCAACATTTTTAATTACGATGTAGTAATAAGCCAGTTCTAGGATGGGTAGTTTTAAGAAAATATTTTAGAGAAAGATTCTACTGCGCTGCAATCAAAAGTGTTGCACAAGTAAAAAAAAAACTCCGCTCATCACAAATGAATTCATTTAATAATCATTTAATCATTCCCTAACCACAGAAACAATATTAAAGATTAATTTTTAACAAAAGAACCAATTGTTTACATAAACATATTTAATGCAATCAGTTTCAAAAAGCGCTGAAATAAAGAGCTAGATATAAGTGATCACAACCTCTCGTTCTTCATTTCCCGTATTAGTAAATCACACTTCTTCGCGAAATCTCCAAGCTTCTCCGAAGGTCTGTGAGTAAGTTATTTTATTGCTGATTAAAAATATCATTTTCTCACAGCCGTTTTTATTCGCCGAGACTGTCCATTGCAAAAATCATTTCAAATAAACCAGCAACGTAATGCAAACTTTTTCAATTTTCTGTACTATAATATTTACTTCTTTAATTTAACTTACATTCCATAACGTTCTCCAATTGTAAAGAAATCGTTTCTAGCAAGGAATGTAACAATTTGTTTCCTTTCTTTACGCAGGAGTTTTATGGCATCTTCATCTGGGTAACTGTACCATGAGAAAGCCTTATCTCGAGTTTTTCCAAAATACTGTTGTAAGGATTCCTGCATTTTCCTAATGTCTTCCACACATTTCACGTCGATAGCCTACAACACCAAATTATTTTATCAATCTACCTTCCTTGATTTTTTGAGTTTTATTTGAATGCATTTCTAACTTCTCTGTATATATCTTGTTCAATACACAATCTCAAAAGGCGTCGCGTAAAAAAGGCTCTTGATTCTTCCCATTTCACCACTTCCTGAAATGTTTTTTTAAGAAAAATAACAGCTTAACAAAAAATTTTCAAATAACTCTAAAACTTTGTACTTTTAACTGCATAAAATGAAAAATTTATAACAAATTTTAGAAGGTTGCATATGAAAATGTACATAAAAATCATAACACTGGTAAACATCATTTTAATTATTTAAAAAAAGTGGCAGATAAGTACTTTGGGTAAGCTAGGATGTACAAATTTCCAACAAAACAGATAACAAAAAAGTTACGATCCATATGTTTCTAAATGAAAAGAATACCTTAATTGCACCAACAGCTTTCATTCGCACCGTAGTGTCGTGTAAATCAGCAAATGTGATAGCGATATTACGATAAGTTGGCATTAATAGTTGAATGCGAGCATTAATGTCCATTTTCACATCATTGCCTTGTTTTTCCAACACTCCTAATCGAATCATTTCTTTATCCAGTCGTCGCATCAACGGTACCAAATCCTTCAAATCTGCTTTTAAACAAAATAGTGCTAAACTTATTACCATCCATAAGACGAAATCCATAAGGATTTCGTCCTTAAAGAACCAGTAACATTCTGCAACACTTTTAATGCCCTTTTTATGTCTACTATATACTTCTTAAAATATCCAATTTTATGAAGATGAAAATACAAACCAAACTCTTGCACACGTTAACAGAGTAATACAACTTTTTCGATCCTTTTTCTTAAACAAAACATTTAAATGGTTAAAATTCCCTAAATATTTAAAATCTAAAAGCAAACTGCGTACCATACAGTATACTAACCTTACGCAATTTCACCTGCACAGTTCCTTCTGGTTCTAAAACACCACCCCTCGACCTCGGATCAGCAAACATCTGCATGCATACAGGATTTATTGTTGGATCGATAACGGCCCAAGCCCCACCTCGTAACTCTCCATAGGGTGGAATATAAACTATAACTGGATTCAGGTATTTACATAACTGATCCACTATATACGCACCAAATTTGAGGACCATTTCGAACATGTCTATAACAAATATTTTAAAAACTCAGTCACTTTTAAACTTTTGAAAAGCTGTAAAACTTTTTAACAAAGTAACGAGTCTTAAATCATTAGATTTCCATAAAAATCCATGTCTCGAAACATGCATATTTTCCATAAGTACGAAAAATCAGGTACCTTTTTGACCACCGCTGAAGCCACGCCAGTTCGCTAGGATAAACAAAGGCAACGATTCTTTGTTGAAATCTTCGATTGCTTCAGCAGTCTGTAACTCGCATAATTTCAAGTAGCGAACAAAAAAAAAAGAATTTAATAAAGATATAAAGCAGATAGAGAAAATGGAAAAAAATTCCGCAGCAAATTTCTTATTCCAGCCGCAAATATAATTATGATCAAAAATCGATGTCTTACTTTATATGCAGAATCAGGATACCACACCTGACCAGCTTGCTGAATACATTTGGCTTGAGAATCAGGAGCAGCTGGATCAGCCGGAATTTCAGCGAAAACACTCCTTGTTTCCACTGCAATCACGCCAACACTAATGCCGCCTAGACGTGCTCGACCTGTGATTACCGTTTTTCCCCAGCCTGATTTAATCTTAAAAAAGAAAAGGATTGCTTCAAAAAGTGCAAACAAATGTGCGGAAGATCCCAACATCTTCCCAGCTCTAACATATGATCATATCTTACAGCTAAAAGCAAAGATCTTATGAGCTTGAAAGTGATGTAATATTTTCTTCAAAGACTAAAACTTGCTTAAACTCTAGAATTGTTCAGATTTATAGCTGCATTTTCGCATGAAAATCTAAAAACAAAGGATGATGGAACTGAGACAAAGGAGAGAAAAAGTGCCAACTTCTATGTATCTTGTAAAATCAAAAAAAAAAAACTTCTTCAAAAGAGTTCCGATCAAACATCGTCATCATCAAACGCGGATCGCTTTCCTTATTCTGCGATGGCAAATGACTTAGACATCGATCAATTGGGTCCTCACTACACTCAAAATTAGGTTCTTTAAATGGAGCCTGAAAATGAGTGAAGTAATCAAATAACGGTGACTTCCACTGTAATGAAATTGGTGTTTCTCTGAATAAATCTAAATTGTGGGAAGTATTAATAACGAAAGAATGTAGAAGTAATACAGCGTGTATGCAAAGGAACCTACGGTTAATAAAATGTATATCATGCACATTACATGGAACAGGCTGATAAGTTGAAATTCAAACCTTCACATTTTTACGCGTGTAGGATAACCATCTTAGCAACTGGCGGACACCATCATAATCATTGCTAACAGTGGAATGTGTAACACCATTACGAGTCATTATTTCAGTGCCACCCAACTGCCCATTCGATGTATAAACTTCCCGACCAAGTACAGAATTCAGAGCAGGCGCGCCAGTTAAAATAATATCTGCATTTTCAACTTGGCAAATCCTCCTCGAAAGTCGCGCAACGTAGGCACCGATCCCAACAGTTCGACCAGTTACTAAACAATATGTTACCACTTCATTGTACGCTCGTGATGTTTCACCAGCAATCATACCCGAGCCAACCAGATTCTCTACGCCAAGGTCACGCTAAAAATGTGCAATATATTAAATTATAATGACCAAATCTCAAACCTCATAAGAATCCAGAGTTTAAAAGAGACCAGAAGATTCAAAAAACTAAATTACAGAAATTAAACCCCAAAAGCTTTTCAAAAAATAAACGAATACATTGTGCTAAGAAATTTTCTAAGACAAAATAAACCAGCAACAGCTACAAAATTCGAAATAAACAAAATCAAACTGCTAGATAAAGTATATGCAAACAGTACGAAAACGAAGGTTTACAAATATTTAACTACTCATAATTTGCACCTCTTTGCCGATAATCCCATCAATCTGATGGAAACCATTTCTACGATGTGTAGCGACGATTTGTTGCATTTCATGTACGTCTTCATTTGTAAGATAAAGTCCATCGAAACCCTCCACTGGATTATTTTCGTTCTTCCAAATAACTTTGAAAAGTTTTTTCAGCTGGAAGTACACTTTGTACTTACAGCAAATAGCAACGGAAAATCAATGCATGAAAAAAAATATTTCACTGCTTTATTCCAGTTTATGCTAAGTTAATGGAAAAATGAATACAACTAACATCAGCTGATAAGCCAATCCTTGCGCCCGAATTAGCAGCAATGTATATTCGTGGAATTCCCTCTTTCCGACTTAAACGTGAAGCTTCATAGTACAGACGATGTTCACACATCGAAAATGAACCAATCTGATGAGAAATATCATTTGCAATGACGATCACTTCTCGACCTTCTGGGTACTCAGGAACGACTAAACGTACACGCCATGCAACTATTCCAATTTTACTCAGTGAACCAGTTCCATTAAGTTCAACAAGTTCCTTTGAATCTTCGTCATATACCAATTCACGAAATTGGCACAAATTCTCGAGTACCAAATCAGGTGAGTTTCGCGATCTTAATATGACAGACAATGTAAATTGGACATGTAAGAGTTTTAAATTGAATTCCAAAAAAAAATTCTTGAAATAATTTATAAAGGGAAAACGAACTCTCTGGATGCAAGCCATGTGGCTATTACAGCACGTTGGAAAAGTAATGGATAGTCGTAAACATAAGTAGTTTTCAACACGCGAGCTTTTAGGCGTCGCTTGTCAATTTCAGATCTGCCGAGATATGGATCAGTAAATGGATTCCAGTCTGGATTTCGTCTGTTGTCGACCATTATTTCAAGACCATGTTTAAAACCATCCATTCCCGCGTCCACGTGAAGCCACTAGAATTACTTGATAATCTAAACTGAAATTCGTAACACATCCCACCTAAAACTCTAGTACTTTTTCGACTAAAGTGATATAAATAGAGAGAAAGTGCTAACTTTTTTGGTTCTTGAATTACCATTGCTCGCTTCTGCACGTAACACTCTGATGAATGGCGTGAAACCAGTATCATCAGTTATTATTACTTTCGTCGCTTGCTCCAGGCTTCGACGTTCACCAAACAAAATAAAATCAAATTCAACTTGATTCACCTGTGACCTCCATAGAAAATCCTGAAATTAAAAGAAAAATATTCTTTGAAAAGCAAAAGTCAGTTCGAAAGTTATGAACACATTTCTTTGGACCACTAAATAAAAATTTTTGGTACTACTTTACATGTAAAAAATATGTGACAAATACCAATTATAGAAATTAAATTTTTTGAAAACTTACTTTGCATTCTCGATAAGCTTTATAAATAACATTTATCCAATCGGCTGGGCTCATCTGTATTTCTTTGTTGGATGGTGTACGATGAATAAACAATAAAACATGGTTTCGGTCAATTGTGTTCGAACGATATAAAGCTACCACAATTTCACAGCATGCACGTTTCAGAGCTTTAATGACACTACATGTCACTTCCCTAAATTATTTGAATATGCAGCAAAAAATGAATGAATACAAAAGAAATAAGAATAACTCCTTCTTTGCAGATTCGATCGACATGACATTTGACAGAACCATATATAGAGAGCTAAACTCTGAGAAACCATCACCTAACGATGTCGAGTTCGTTGCCTTTAAACTACTTAACGAAATAAAAATCATTTTTTAAATCAAATGTTAAAATAAACCCAAATGAAAACATATTGTACAAAACTTTATTCTCATTCAAAACACCTACTCAGCTGTATAACTATCAACAATTCGAACTACAGCTCGATAAAAAAACCGGTGCTCCGTCGGATCTGCTTTTCCTTCTGCCTTATATAAATGACCCGAATTATGCGATGACTTCAATTTTTCAATCTAAAATAATATGCTGTTGTGCAAACAATCCAAAAATGTAGGACTTCAATTTGACAAAGTTGTATGTAAAACTAACGTTGTAGTTTTCTTTTATACGATGTAAACCAAGTTTAGGAAGATGAGCCAAATCAATATTACGCTGTGAACGAATTTCTTCTTTATGAAACATATCATAGTAGAAAAACATCGGATAAGAATCCGAAGATGCTATCAAAATTACAATTTGACGAATGTTTTCATTCTGTACACGACTTACGGCTTCCTGAAAACTAAACATTCGTAGAGGATTTTTGTGAACCTGCATCAATGCTATCTGCTTAGATTATACAATTTAAAATTTCGTGAACTAAAAAACTAGCTTTTAAGCGATTTCTACTAGGCACTCTCAATAATGCAACTAAGCAGTCTAACTGAACACATCCTATAACCATACCTTTAAAATCACTGAGAATTTTTCATCCAAATTAGCATCACACCTTACAGCTCCAGTTTGTGAAACGATATAAAGTGTTGAATCTGGTTTTACGATCTTTGCGGCCACCTGTGATAATCGTTCAACGATATCCGCAACATCGCCGACAACTCGCATCGTTACACTTATTTCAACCACTTCATCATTTGGAAGACCGAGTCCATGGCTGGAAAGGGAATTCAACGTTTTACAGAGATATAACAATAGCTGTATATATCTGAACAACTTCTAAGATGCATTTCCATTACACTGTTAATCAGACCAATATTTTTAGAAAAGAAGTTAAAACATACGCAATCTTCTGTATTGGAATGGAAAATTGTACATCATGGGGATGTCCATCTTCTAGTCGTTTAATAGAAACTTCTGGGACACCGCAACATACTGTCACGTATTTCAATACCGAATCAAAATTATTATCAAACATTTCAAAGAGTATATCGTATTTCTCCAGATTAGTTGGACTTGGTGATGATCCCTAAAGTAAGAAACTTCAACACTTACGGCTCAAAAAAACCAAATGCCAAATCAATAAGAAAGACAAACAAAAGCAAATACGTACTCTGATCTTAATTTCAGTGTACGTTGGTGTTTCCGCTTCAATAAGTAACGTTCTTGCGGCATGCGCTAGTTCCAAATTTTCACTTTTGACGAAACCAGCAATTTTTTCTAATACAGGTGATATCCGCAAAATTAAGCGACGACTATTACTAATGCGTCTCAAAATTTTCATCGCCAACAGATTTTTCTCATTAACCTTTGTATGTGAGTAAATTAGCCTGACGCACCATTCCGTATCGCAGATCTGTAACAATGACCTGATGATGAACAACCAGAATAAAAGAGAAGGTTAACGAGAGAGCAATACGCTAACCTGAGACAAAAGCCTTGTAACAGACTTGTCGTACTGATCTTCCTGGAAGAATATTTCGCTTTTGTAATAGTGCCCAAGAAGATCGTCCAAAACCAGAGCTATGTGGCCTTCTGTCCCATTTTCAAACCTAGACAAAACTCTTGTTATCGGCTCAAAAATCATCTTTTCCTCTTTCGTCTTTTGTGGATCCAAATCATTTAGATAATCCTGAAATTCAAATCCAGTATTCTAGGAACATGCTCTAGAACATGATCCTACAACACATCTATTCTATTAATAAATTATATACCAATTTATCCAATAATGAGTAAAAATAGATAAAAGCATTAAAATATAATGTAAAACAAATTTACTAACTTCGATAGTTTTCCGAATTTTCTTTACCGGAAAAACATCAACACGAACTTCAAGAAATTCGCTAAGTTGGTTTAATATTTTTGGCTTAATACGGCTTTTCATTACAGCAAGTTTTTGTTGCATTTGTTCATAAGGTAGTGAATGGTCGTTGAGTACAGAAAAAAGAGATTCTACCAAACTATCGGCATAGTTTGAGAAGGTTGGTTCTGTTTTGCAATAACCATCGAAGACATTGTGTACTTCCTAAAATGATTTAGCAAATCAAATAATCCTGGAAGGCTAACTCATGGATGTTATGTCGAAACAATGCGGTAAAGGTACTTTCACTTATTATAACATGAGGTATGATGATAACAAAAAGTCTGAAAATATTTAAATGAAATAGTGTACAAAAGTTTCCCTTCAGTTATTTTAAATTACATTACTTGAACCGATCCCCCTTTTCTTACAAATATTTAGTTTTCAGCCAAAAATTTGCAATCACCTGAACAACATTAGTAAAATACATATTAATTGGAGATTTTTTAGTGACACTTTGTGTCCATTCCGCAAATGAATTCTCAAAATCACTGGGTTTAGTAACTGTTAGGCCATTTTGTGCTTCCAAACGAGCAACCAAGGTTCCTGGATGCAGCATTTGTCCGGGTTGAGCAACTTTTTCGAAACGACCTCCAACCTGAACAACCGAAATATTTGTAGATAAACATTACTGTTGCTATATGAATTAGAGAAACTAATCCGTATACTTCATCGGGTATGAGAGCATCATAGCGACTAAACACTATCGAAGAATGGCGGGAAACATTTCCCAAGGATTCCAATGTACCAAGAAGGTGTTGTTAAAAAGTTACTGGCTATTTCAGTCACTATATTTATTTACAGCTATTTAGAAAATAACGTATACATTCTAGTTCCAATCACCTTGGAGCCAGAACACCGGAATAAATGCTCCCAGTGTGAAGCAGCACTTTGTCGAAAAAGAAACCATTTGCCAGAGAAACGATTTGCATTCAGTGATGCTCGATAAATGTTTTCGGATCGAAAAATTACGATAAATTTAAACTCAGATTTAAAATACGAAATATACTAAGAAGAACACTATCTAAGAGTCGAAGATTTTCACATATTACTAAAACCTTTTTCACGCGCATATCCAAAACAACTTTCATACTTTCCATACTAGCGTATATTTGACCCGGTGACAGCAGTTCTCCATTTTCCACTTCATAAGTTAGCAATTTACCAGCGCAGGACGACCGCAGCACTGTTGGATCGTTTTCTTTTTCAAATATTATCTAAAATTCTAGGCACACTGTTAATAAAATTTCTCCCTTAAAGAAAAATTCAAGCTACAATAGTCTGTGAAAGGACCGAAAAATATTATAGATGCTTAGTAAGGAATAGCTCAACATTTCTTTTTCCAATAACACGATACTAACTTGAATCAAAAGAAATGTTAACCTGCATTCGTCCAATATGCACTTTGTAACGTTCCGGCTCCTCTTCTATGTAACACGGATGCGATCGGTCTTTATATTTCAATAAAAGGGTACCATTTCGCAATTCGCGATATTCAACGGGAACACAGCGACCATTCATTTTAATCATATATTCAAAATTTGATGTACGCGTAGCAGTAACACTAAAAATCAGAAAACTATATTTGTAGAATCATTTGACGGGCAATGTTTGCATAATATTTATATGAAATTGTACTGGTATCGAAAAAAAACAAGACCTGTATTTAATGTTGTCGAAAATAAGTTCCACTTGATGTGTCTCAGTAAGATCAGATGGCTGCAAAATACGTCCCCTGCTTATAGCATTACTAAACGTACTGAATGCTTCCGTAATTTTTGAATGTGCTATCAGCATTGAGCCATAAGCTACAGCCATTGGCAATGGAGGAAGCTCTACCTGTAAAAAGTAGAAAAATTTTTTCAAGTCATAGATAACTTTCCAATAACTTTTAAACTTATATTTTTGGGATGTTAGAGAAAACAGCAAGATGAAATTTAAAAGCGAACCTAAATACTCTCAATCTAAATTCCACAGCTATTTTCTTTAATTAAAGAGAAAAACGCAATAAATGTAAAGACTAGAAGTTACTGTGTGCTTTTTTGAAGCAATGCGACGATCCAGCCAAGTGGTGTCGATTTTATTTTGCTCGAATTCGCTATCTTTAAACAAAGAAATGAGATAGGGTAGCGTTACAGGAAATTTCGACTGAAGCTGCAGTTCCTGTAGCGCATTCAACATATTCGAGATCGCTAAATGCCTATAAATACTAGCAGTTATATATATATATATATATATATATATATATATATATATATATATATATATATATATATATATATTACAGATAGATTCTAAACAGTCACCAACTTAAACTACACCACTTGGTTTAATTACTCTGACTGATTTTTTCGCCAGTTTTAAACGCTTTAAAAACATATGGAACTCGAACTTTAGTGAGGGGGTCGGATAAATTAAACGGTGGAAAAGAATAAAAACAATATGAAAAGCTACAAACCTAGTGGATCCAGTAGCAAACAGATGACCAAACTGTGAATCTGCAAATTCGTGAAGAGATCCAGCGCCAACATGCGAAAAATATCCCCAAACAAACTGCGTAGAACGAAAATTTAAATTGGTGATTTCGCCTGATGCGGGACGGAAATTTTCTTCCGGATCTTCGCTTGTTATTCGAACAGACACAACATGCTTGTCACAATGCGGATGTATCTGAAAAATAATGGATTTGCATCTCCAGTGCGGGAATGAGAGCAAAAACAATGCTCAATAACAACAGCTATTATTACACCGTATCACCGATGGAATTCAAAAATCACCTAGAGAAGATAGTATTGTCAGACATGACTGAGTCGCTGTCGCTGAAAGTCTTAAACAATTTTGAGAAATTTTATGAAACAACTTACTAGATGGAATGGTATTTTATCAGTACCATATCGACTTTTGCCATAATACAGACGTACCTCGCTGATACATTGCAGTGGTACCCCCATAGCAATTTGTAGCTGTGCAGCTGGTAAATTCACGTTTGTTAACATTTCGCTTAATGGATGCTCAACCTAAAACGATTGACAGCTCTTCAGTTTCTGAGGTTGCTCAGTATTAGTCACCAACCACTAACACAGCTGTTACCGAAATAACCAGCTAAATACGAAGCACCAATCTCGGGAAAACGCATTCTGGTGATGGCTATTAAACTGTTCTGTCCAATCCATCAACTATGAACGCAGTCCAAGGTTGACACCCAATTTTTGTCCATATCAAACACAACTTATTTTGGGTAACAACATTTTCTTTCAGAGTTGATGCTCCATAGAAATCTTTCACCTCCAAGCGACATTGAAATAATTATTCAGATTTCTAATCAATTCAAGAAAAGGTAATGCTTTCAAGTGAACGACGAACAGAGCGCTATCAAAAAATCAGGAAAACTAATACAACTTTCTTGTTCAATTGATTACACAAGTATATTACATCTAAAATTTACCTGCAATCGTGGATTAAGTTCCAAGAAAAAATACTCATTAGTTTGCGGAAGAAACAAATACTCTACAGTGCCTGCACTAACATATCCAACCATTTTAGCTAAACGTATCGCATCCTGTAAAAAAACTTTGTAACTTTCACTACCAAGCAAATTTAACAAAATTATAAGAAATGAAAAAATTGGAAGACTCGAAATATATTTTAAACAAAAACTAACTGCTTCCATATTTCTTTGAACAGCTAAAGGTGCAGCGATAGCTGGTGCTTCTTCTATGATCTTCTGACATCTCCTCTGAACTGTACAATCACGAGTTCTCAGTGCAATCACCTCACCATACATGTCACCCAAAAGCTGTACTTCAATATGTCGAGCACCTTCCAAACAATGCATCAAAAATATATGTCCACCAGCAACCTCTGCCTAAACTGACCGTTTTTAACGCAAAATGATTTTCCCTTCGAATCTGGATCATAGCCACAAAATTGTCATTCAAACAACATTTTTTCAGCATCCATCAAAATAAAAAGAGAACTTACTTGTACTCTCCTGAAATTTACTTCGAAATCAGATTCATTGCGTACTAAACGAATTCCTTTGCCACCACCACCTTCTGAAGCCTTGATCATCACAGGGTATGGAATTTTCTTCTCCTGAAGTCATACAATATACAAGAATGAATTAAAAAAATTAATGTAAAAACCATTCCTTTTTAATATCTCATGTTTCAAAATCCGTAGTTTCATGCACCAAAAAATTAAAGAATTTCTATATTTTTAAAGCGAAACTAAATGCTCTTAATCCTTAACCAAACGAAAAATAAATAACACACCTTCATTACACGTATTGCCTCCTCATGATCGTAAACGCAAGCAGCAGCACGAAGTTCTGATGATATTTCCACATCAATTTTTCCTCGTTCGCAGATTTCCTTCGACAAAAAAATATTGCTGCCTGACCAAGGCACTACTGGTACACCAGCCGACTGAAAAATTTTTGAGATCCCTCAAGGGCTGATTTAACGAAACTTACAAGCATAAAGCAACCCTGGAAAAAAAAGAACACATAGAAAAGAACACAAAAAGAAACTTCAAAATTATTTATGATTTAACACTTTACCTGAGCAAGTATTGTTGAAGCTATTTTGTCACCCAACGTGAACATTGCAGGTCCAGGTGGACCCATAAAGAGGATGTTATGTTTTTTCAAACCATTTGGTAGATCAGGGTTTTCAGATGCATGTCCCCAGCCTGCCCATACCGCATCGACGTTATTACTTACAGCATGTTTCAGTATGTCGTCGACATTTGCATAATTATTTTCATTTGCACCAGATTCCGAGAATACAAAATTGTCAATCATTTTCAGATATTCTGAAAGTAATAAATTCAAGACTGTTGGCAAGATCAAAATTCAAACAGAACATTTATATTTCCATTTTATTCACTCGAACCCACTTCTTTGCATCAATCAATTTAAAACAAAACGTTATATTTCCACAAGATTACAACAAATACTTTTACCTGGATTTGAAGAAATTTCCTGTTCGGTGGTCAAATTAATAAATTTGAAGAGACGGTCATCTTTGAATGTCTCTTGGGCCCAACGTCTGATGGACATCACACATTTGAATGCTGCCATTCCATTATTGGCGATCAATAACTGCAATGTATATACACATAAAATTAATACTATATTTAACATTTGGAATAAAACCCACTTCCAGTTAATTAAAAAAATCTGCATATTAAAGTATTCCAATATCCAGACTTTTTACATTTCAATGCTTTTAAAGAAATGAACCATGTAAGAATTCGCATTCGTATTTTCAAACCTGAAACTTTTTAATATGTATCCTAATCAACAATAAATATACCGTTTTAATGGGTGCTGCTAATTTTGGATCAGCATATTTATTGAGAAAAGCCTCAACTGTCCCAAACGTTTCCGCTCTTTGATCCACCTCATTCGATTTTTCAAAGTCTACGAACTCACGGTTGTTATGTGTGAGCAAAGGTGGTGTCGGCATCCTGAAAAACAAATTTTAAATTTAAAAGATTAACACCCTACTACGACCCTCAACATATTTTTCCAACAAAAGATCGCTAAGAAAATTTTCTAGAAAGGCACAAAACAGATGGATAACGGCAGAATGTAAATAAAATTATACATTACTAAAACAGGATGACAGCATTCATTCCATAGAATGTTGTATGGCCATTGAGACACAACAACATTGTAACGACCCCATAACCTCCTCCCTCTCCCATAACTTCTCTTCCAGGAATGCAATGAACGGATATATCAGAGGAGACCAAGGATGGAAGGAAACTGGTCATCACGGCAGGTGTTCTACCGTGAAGATTTGCTACGGGCACTGTGTGGATGTGTATGTGTATATATATATGTGTTGTTTGTGTGTCTGTATACATAAATGCACCTTACGGAATACGACGAATAATCTTAGCACATTATCTTTTCTTCACTGATTGTAAATCGCAAGTGAAATAAAAAAAAAAACTTCTTCGATTTCAAAAAATGACGTTTATTGATTTTATGTAGTTTTTTAAGATTGGACAAATCTCTCCTCCTGTAGACTGACTGAATTCATCTTGATAACGGTATTATATATTGTTTTTGAAAATTTTATTTTGAAAGGCGGACTATAAATAAACTTGCAGGACCACACACCCCACCAGAAATTCCATCTACTTTATTTCGATTGCATTTACACTTACTCATTTGAATAAAATGTATAAACTATCTGCAATCTCATCTAATTTATCAGTACGACCTCCAAAATACCATTTCCTGGTTAAGCTTCGTGCCTGTAGTCAAATCCTAACTGATTCTGATAAACTTTTCAACTTGGCCTTAAATTCAAAATTCCTTCAGCTACGACACCCACTTTTAGCAAATTTAAAACTAGAATCATTTGGAAAGCGTATTTTAACAATACTTGTTAGATAAAGACTCCCAAAATTCGGATGAGTAGTAATCCTTCTGGTGTTTGCCCTTTATTAAAGAATCAGTCTTTCAAAATCATGCCCATAAAAATTTCTGCAAAAATATAAATTTTACACCTAGATTTCTATTGCAGTATAAATCATCTATTGAAATCCAAAAACTAACAACCGACATCAAGGAAGAACATGAAAAATTAAGAAAAAAAAACACAAACATAGAAAGAAATCCTCACTTTGAGAATAATGTGGAAAAGAAGAGTGGAAGAAAACTTCCCTTTCTATTCCCTCTATGCTGCAAACAGGTTTTGTACAAATAAGAAAGATAGAGTTAATGCCTCACATCTACAAGACCACAGAATTGGTGAAGAGAGTACCTTCTGTTTATACGTCAGTCCAAAGTCTGCCTCTGTTTTATCTTGCGGAAAAGTTGATAAAGTTTCCTTATTTTTTTGCAAGTGATAACAAAAATCAAAGGTCAGCAATGGTTTTCGCAATCTCCAGTTACCAATTACAGCTACACCCCTTCTCTACCTCATCATTCACCGTTATTGACCGTGAAACACCAACAATTTCAGAAACTGGACGAATTCTAACAGGATTTACCAGTTTTGGGGGATGGATAGCAGCAGCCCTCTTGTGACTCTGCACACTGAATTTCATCTAGAAAGTATTACAATGTAAAGATTACGAGCGACACATTGTTTTAACAGTCTAAGGTTGTGCAACTACTGAGATTTTACTTAGTCCTATGACAACAATCACTTATAAAAGAGGGGTGGACGAAATGCACTGATCTTGCTGCCGTAGCGCCACACACTGAATCGCACGAATCGTTAAATATTACTCGTATTTTACTTGTAAAATAGGGTGCTCCTCATACAGGACATCCAAGTAATATTCATTTTCAATTTAGAACTCGCTGAGTTTTGTGGCAAAACGGGCACCCCTTTGGCGCCCTCTATCGATAAGACAAACAGTGCAGCCACAACTCAGTAAAACCAACTAACTAAACAGTTTGATTAGAAAAAATATGAAAGATTATCAAAAGAGGGTTGCATTTATAGGCAATGCACATCGATTTGGCAAATGAACCGATGACCTTCTCTCTGAAAGTACCAAAGATCACCCCAACTTCTGTATAAGCACCGTCACGAACCCACTTCTCCGCCAATTGAATTTTTGAATTCATAAAAAATTCCATAACTTTTACTATATGACTTTTTTTAGACGATCTGCTCAACCATTTGTTTCTGTAAGAATGGCTGAAATCAATATTCAAAGGTATGAAAAGAATCAACTTGCGAAATAAAAAATGCCTCTTTTTATATCACATTTCTTGCAGACTTTCATACACATTAATTTCTTAAAAAAGTTGCAGAATTCTTCAGTCACCCGCGCTTTACATACAACTATAATTAAATGCAAGTTAGGGACGGTGAGAAGTGCATTCTCAAAAAAGATGGATAAAAGTACAACATCGTCAACGGTAATAGTTTTCATATAATATATTTAAAGCAAATTCAGAAAAAAGTGACAAACTCAGCTTTAGATTTTTTCCTAACGATTTTAAGATTCAATTGCAAAGTGAAGAATACACTCGGGTGGTATCTACCAACTAAATACCTATGAAAGGATCTGATATTTTTTCGTATACGCTAAAGCTCAAGGCCGATAGAAGACATTTTGGTAACACAAAAACATCAATTAACGACCTATTCGAAAAATGCTTTCATCGGAAAATATGAAACAACGAGAGTAACGAGAGCCGTGCAACATAAAGAATGTAACGTAAATTCAAAAAAGCTAGGTTTATTGAAATAATGAGATTTAAGATATCTGGTAAATAGAAATGGTAAATTATCACAGAAATCTTGCTAAAACATTAAGATGTATCATAATAAGCATGAAAGGCTGAATATAAACATAGGTTAAAAGATTGTTTCATTTCGGTCACTTTCGGCTAATATTTATGGTCTTATAAATTTCATTGTATGTTCAAAATGGGATATGTTAGAAAAAATTTTGGAATGGTTCTGATTAATCAGGAAAATCGCAACTTACCATCTTATCTTTAAATATGATCCTTAAATCTCTGAAATGAGCAACTTGCTCTGCCTTTTAATGAATACTGGAAATTAACCTTAGATACAAGTGCTTCTGAGATAAGGCAACAATTGATTTTTAAAAAAAAACCTTAGCTTCAGTTAGTCAAAAAGATAAAAGGATAGAGATAACGAATAAATGTCAGTATGAAAGCTAAGATAGGAACGAATAGAAGGATAATAAAGAAATTCATAATAACCTATCGATAGATATGTACAAAACGCTTGCAGCAGTCGCAAACAACTGATAACAAAACTGATAGCATCAAAACATGAAGAAACATGAAGAGAGGAGAGAACATGAAGAGAGCAAACATTCCGTTCGGTTACTTCACCGATCAGTCTTATCTTTTTATTACGTCGCTTTTTACATTTTTTCGAAATTCACGATCATGCGCAATATATATGATTCTGGAAATGAATTACTTTGAAATGGGAATGCAGTATAGAAATAATCGACGATTAAACAAGGCATTGAAGGACGGGGTGTCAGTGAAAGAAATGCAATAATGAAAAGTAGCATTGTAATGAACGTAAAAAAATTTTTTCGCATTCTAATCAATGTGTCCTTTACCAAGCCTAAAAAATCCAACGCTTAAGATACGTATAGCAGACCATAGCCAGTGATATTTCGGTCAAAAACTACCAGCACTTAACAAGTGGTTTTAATTGTGCAAAACTCGATGGACACTCACTCATAAAGCACAAGCTCAGTTTGCCAAGAAATGACCATCTCTAAAAAAAAATCTAAAATACACTAAACTACTAATATTAGCAATTTTTTCTATGCCTTAAATCCAGCTAATTAACTGCGATGAAATTACTGAGGCATCATAATCAAGAAGTGGACATGCTGCATCTTTCAATTTCTTCTTTTTGGGTCCTATTTTTCTCATCAACATCCATTTAAAAAATTGTAAAATTCTGGAAATCATACAGTAATTATAGTTATCAGGAAATTCACAAATTTTCAATCAACCCAATCATCTCAATCTATTTTCAGTGGCAGACGAAAATTTGGTTCATTTCACAGTTTACAGCATGCATCTTTTCCCCACTACATAAAGGTTAACAGAAAACATTTTTTGATTACACACTTCTTAAGCAACAGAATGCTTCTGAAATTTTTTAAACCGTTTACAAAAAAAGGAAAAGAAATTAAAAAACAAGAAGCCAACCATGAGAGCTAGGGTATCAATAACAAGAGCTAGTAAACTGCTAGTAAAGGCAATGACAGTGAAGGATGAAATCAAACGATATTACAATGACAGCAAAGGCATATATAAAAGCATTACACCATGAGCTTCATAGACCTCTCTTCTGACTGATTCACGCAAGATAAAATTACAAATAGAATATGAAAATGTGTTACGAATGACACAATGCAAAAATGGGAAAAAAAATAATCGATTAAAAAAATACATCAAAAACCCGCTTCTGTTACAGGACGGTTGGATTATTGCCCATTTCGAGGAGCCTAAAACTCTGACCAGAAAAACAAAAATTTATTTTAGCAAGAATAATTAGTAAAATAAATTCCTTGTACAAGCAGCAAATTAAGATCTAATAAATTCCATCTCTCTTCTCGCTTTCTTTTTCACTGTAAAAATTGGGAGAATATGATGCACCTTTTATCTGATTTCTCGACGTATGGAGTGTGCATGAATGTGTGCGAGTATTACATACCACCTCAATAATTTTTTCGCAACATAACGCTGGATAACATCGATTGCTTTTTTCTTTCACATTTTTGTTTTCTGTTGGTAAGGTCAAAAGAAAGCATCGTTTATCTGTTGTGGAATTGCATTTCAAGCACAAGCACTTACACAGATTTAAATATAACCTTCTCTATTTTTGTATTTAGTAGAATAGATAACTTATGTACTATCTAGTGTCAGTCCATTTAGGAAAATCTTTTATCAATTTGACAGAATACTGAAGTAATGAAACCCAGTGAAGCAATATAAAAACATCAGCACGCTCAAGTCAGTGCATGCCATTCACAAACACGCCTGATAATACCCTTCTCAAATTTCAGGAGAAAAATTCTGGGTACCAGTCGTCAAAAATTCAGCTTAATTCACCAGCAGGATCGATGTAGAGATTCGAAATATCCCACTGTAAGCTGTGTAGTCATTTTTTTAGCTTAAAATCATCTAAAATCAAATATCTTGTAGGATATTAAGGAAAATGGCCAACAGGTAAAAAAAGAACCTTCACCATGTCAATACTCCATAATTTTCAAAATTTGCTAACAAGGAATAATACCTGTCAAGAAGAGTGGGCGGCATTGGTAAATGTTTGATAAGTTTGTGAAATTTTCACTGCTTGAAAGCCAGTGTGAAATGCAGCTTCGATGGGCGGTATTCCTGAAAAACTTTGTCCATCACTTTTTTTCATAAAAGTTGAGGACGATGAGACAAGATTCAACGGTACAAAACCCAATGGGAATATCCAAACAGGAATTCCAAATTTCACAAACCAAAATTCCCCCAGATTTCGTTCTGAACGTTATTTATATGAAGCTAAGATAGACAGCACACTTCATACGATTTGCTACAACAAAAGATTGAGAAAGAAAAATTTCTATATGCTATTACTTACTGTATTAAGATGCGAAAAGGATGCAATGGAAAGAATTAAAAAGGAGACGGAATTTTATCAAAAACGCAAAATTCAACCATGTTTTTCAAAAATAATTCAAATACTGTCCTCTCAGCAGTGAAATTTACAAAACAAGTCTGTATCTATGATACTGTCCTTAGGGATTTACATATTATGTAAATAAGTTAAAATATGTCAATCGATGCACTTGACATTTAAAATGTTTCATCGGAAAACAGGAAAAAAGATTTGTAGAAGACATGAATTCGATGTTTAAATAAGGAAGACTGAAACACACTTTACAAGGAACATTTATCATTGTTTGACTAGATTAATATGGTACATAACAACAGTGATATTGTAGCATGCACACTTTAAAAACAGGAGTCGGTGGTAGGTCAAAGGACGAAAGTGACAAAGGTGCAATCAAGTGATGACATTTTTATGTTCATTATCAGAGATCACATATATTGTGTGACACATAAATACATACACTAACGCACATATGGACAAGCGTAGAAATGTTCCAGATGTGGGGTACATACAACACAGTAGCTCGTATACATTTATGCATGCCATGTTCCCTAAAATTTGCTAAAATTATGAAGTTGCTAAAACTGGATT
Source organism: Litomosoides brasiliensis (assembly GCA_013365375.1). Lineage (NCBI taxonomy): Eukaryota > Metazoa > Nematoda > Chromadorea > Rhabditida > Onchocercidae > Litomosoides > Litomosoides brasiliensis. Next base: position 43,527 of record JABVXW010000220.1, on the reverse strand, counting down.
AATCGTTAGACTGGATTTTTAACCAATGTTCATATACCCGTAAGCCAAATTTCGTAAACAATTCTGAGTGCATTTGAAGTCGCCCCAAGCAACATCAAATTACCAATCCATGTTTTAAGCTATAGCACATATTTAATGGGAATCAGTAAATTACGGTTGCAAAGATAAAGTGCACGAAATACAAGCAACATTAAAAGGCTAATTCTCTAAATCGTAGGCTACCGAAAAATGAATGACAGTTCCTCTTCTATTTCATACATGCATTGCTTCAAAAATATTTGGGAACTGGATTTTAGTTCAAGCTATTTCTTCCCCACTCAATTTTCTTTTTCATATGTACCAGTCAAAATTTAGCATTCATACTGAGGTTCCAAGAAAAAGAAAGCTACAATTTCATGAAAATTCTCTGTTCCTTACATTACAACATTTGCAGATTAACGCGAAATTCTCAAAGTATTTAAATTGAGTATTTAAAACAGGCCTATATCACCTGTTAAAAAACTTGGTTTAAAATACTGGTAAAATGAATAAAGCACTAAATAAGCAGTAATCAGTATATATTATACAGTCAAGACGCATGAAACACCTGCTGCGTTGACTCTAAACATGGAAAACTACACGACCTTTTCTAGAATTTTGTCCCTATTATCAATTCCTCATATCATTGTAATTTAGTGATAAGAGTACTGAAGTATGTCAATCGACTTTTGAAACCTGAGTGATCAGAAATGACATCACTGCTGAAAAAATCGAACCAGACATAGAGCAGGAAAACAGCAAAAAAGGCAGGTAACATTCCCTGCGTGGTAAATTGGAAATTTTTTTTATGTGATCCCAAAAAAAAAATTTGATTTTTAGTTTCTTTTCATAGTGTACAAAAAACGTTAAGAAGCCTGAGCGCTCTTAATTGATAAATTAAAACCCGACTGTTTAACAGCAAAAAATACGCGAGAAACACATCTTGCAAATGAAATGCAAAAATCTCTAAAAAAGTTTGGTCGTGTCTGTAACCATTCGTACTATAATAGTGTTAATTAGGTGAACTTCATCGCATACAAACAAAATGTGGCGAAAGATGAAAAGTAATAAAAAAAACTTGTTCTCCAACACCTTCTTTCTTCAAATTCATGAAAGAAGAAACTAAAAATCAAATTCCAATAGCAACACATATAAACTTCGATAAATTCAGCTATTAAGTAAGATTACATAAATAAAAGATACAACTTCGAAAAGTTTTAGTTCGAAGTTATGTCGGAACTGTGATATCTCAAAATGTCCCAATGTCAAAAATATCTCAAAAATCATCAAATTTTCAATGCCAATCTATAAGTCATGGAGAACACTAAACACGAAAAACATTGAGAAATATGAGCGCTTAACAACTTCAAAACACATTCAGTTCACTCATAGACACAAAACCTAATGCGCACATCTCATAACAATACGGAATTGGAAAAAATTAATCGATATCCACAACACACATTCCAGATGCTCCATACTGATGCAAACAATCCTAGCAATTCCAATAACTAAGTCAATAAAGTGTAAATTATTCAGGTGCACACAATTTGAAATAAATTACTCGTCTTAATACATCCACCGTAGTGGGCAGTTTTTTCAAGTTATTAGTAGTCAAAATGTAAAGAAATTTTAGTACTACCAAATAGTTTACTTTCCCAGTAACGTCATATATTCTTAAGATACTACAAGGAGTATTAGTAAATCATGTGACGATGTGCAAGGAACAACAGTATTCTTTACCGTTAATCACATTCCACGAGACGTATTAGTGTTCGGATTACTACGAACCGATCCGAACGTCACACAGTGAATCTATCCCCAGCACCCTTGAGAACTGTTAAATCCACATCACCACTTAATGTTTAACCTATGCTGCACACGGCCGTATAGTATTTCACGGGCAGACAATAATCGCATACAGCAATTTGCCCCACCAGGTGTCTTAAATTTATTATATTGAAAGACATTTTTTATATAAGCTGTTCTCGAACATACAGCTTGAAATAGGAGATACAAAATGTGACACGTATAAATGATGGATGTACAGCATATCCTAGTAATCCAACAGTACCTCACGAAAGAAAAGTGCGCTGTTTAGTTTTAGAAAAGGAAACAATTGAACCTGATTTTACCAATACAATTTGAACGTGAGGCCAGTCAACTGTAAAACTCCTCTCAGAAGCAGGTAACAGTAAGCCCTGAGAAAGCGTCATCTTGGCGGTGGCTACCGCTCCTTTATGCAGCTATTTCTGGGAACTTCGAGATACCTTTCATTAACAGAGTTTAATAGAGTAGAAAAAAACAATTTGTTATAGTTGTTAACTTCATATCATCAATAAAATGATTATGCAAAAAAGAATTTCAATAAATCACCGAAAGGTTATGCCAAATGCAATTCACTTCGGACTACAACCATACTATAACTTAGCCCCTTTAGGCTATTGACGGATGGTCAGAAGCATATATAGTTCGATACGTACGTGCTGGATTTTGCAAGAAATTTTTCCCGCACTTTGATTTTAATTGAAAGGAAGCATCAGGCACGCAATGCATATGCAACAAAATTACAGCAACACATATCAAGAAAAAAAATGTTCTATACAGTCAAAAAGCAGTAGTACGAAAAAACAATAAAGTCGAATAGCTCAGTAAAACTAGGTACCCAGTACCATACTTATTTTCATAATGTACAAACAAAGTAATACACTAATTTCCAAACCAAGCGAAAGATAACGAGAAAAAATGAAAGACATCAAAATGCAAAGGGGGGAACAAGATTTTGTCAAAAAGCTCAAATACGATATTTAAGTCGTTTATAAATTATCAGAGCTCTCGTTATTCCAGAACGCAATTGAAAACGAAAACAGAAAAAAAAACTATACACATGACTCATGAATCACCGGCTACTTCCAAATATAGTGAATAAGTTTGTCGTGTACATTCGTTCCGTTCTGAATAAAAATTGAATTTGCAATAGCTTCCATCGGATGATACCACTGAAAATAAAAAATCCTTTTATTGTTCAAAAGAATCTAAATCCAGAAAGTCCAGTTCAGCTATTTAAATTGATCACTTCATGTCATCAAAATATCTGAAGCATTGTAGATTGAAAAGTTGCAAATTATACAGAAGTGTTTTGAATTCAACGAAATTCAATCGTCTTTAGAATTTAACCCGGTAGTTTAACAAGGCTTAAGAAAGACGCAATTAATAAAACAACTTTTAACCAATAACAGAGTCAGGCTGTGGTCCAAAAGCACATATGTTGGAGTCTTTGTCTCTAAACGGGAAAGGTAATCGGAAACGTGAGACGCTCACTTCACCAGAAAAATTCAGCTTCCCCAACGGGCTAAAAAGAATTAGTTTTGAAGATACAGAGAGAAAAGGTCTTATCTTTAAAACACATGTGTCAAATTCTACAAAAACGAGTGCAGAAAAGTTAATTCCTAGAATTACTAATTGCAAGAACATACACTTTTTTCTTCTTCATAACCAAAGAGAACAAATGAACAGTGTGATGATTGCTGGATACACACAACATCGTCGAATCCGCTGAGAAACTTATACTAGAAACAAAAATATGTTCAATATCGTATCAGATTTTGCAGATTTTTCGAATAAAAATTTGAACATAAAATTTAAGCGATACCAAAATATAGAAGCAGGATTCGTCCCACGCCTCAGTTCTTTCAACAAAATACAAGTTTTGGTGTCAAAAATTCTTATAATGGTGCCTTTTTCAGAAGATGTCGCTATCTGTTCTCCTGTAACACATAACAAATTCTGCTAAAACTATTTTTGTCCCTAAGAAAATTTAAACAACATTAAAATATGAAGGTTCATTCCACACCGCCGTTCTTTCAACAGAAGAAAAATTTTAGAGTTAATGATCCTTATTACGATGCCTTTTACAGCAAATGACATCTCTTAACAACCTTTTATTAGTTAGATCCAAAAATTATCCGGACAGTTTGGGAACAAATGAATTCACTTTTCGAATAATTTACCAGTAAGGTTTAGTGCAATAGCGGATAGTGGTCTTTGATGGGCATTGATTATTCTAGGTGGAGCATCTGGTTCTGTCAACGTTAAGCAGCAAACTGATGAGGATGAAGAAGGTGCAGGAAAAGCAAGAAGAGAATTTTCAGATGCTGGACACAAACAACATATTCCACGTGGATTTCTGCTCGAATCATACACTTGCAATTTTTCAGGTTGATCTGTGAAACTGCAAAAACTTTTCAAAGATTCAGACAAATGAATATTTCAAGAATGAGTGCCTAAACTGTTAAAAAAAAGCCTGGAATATACAAAAAGGCATACATTTTATCTTAAAATAAGTTAAAGATAATGTTTGAAAAAAAAACATAATTTCATAGGACTTCTGTCAGTACTTCCATCAAATGACCAAAATGTTTTGCCGAATATTTTCAACTTTTTTCACAAGCCTTCTGCACCAATTCTTTGGTGGAATACATCAATACTTTCAGCTCCCATTGCACATAACTCATAGTTCAAATTAACAAAATCAGTGTAAGCCTGACATTGTAAGAAGTCAGAAATATAGCTTGTTCTTCATCATACTTACAAACATTAAGAGAAGGATCGAAAAAGTAACCTAAAAATGTGAACGGATGTGTCAAGGACTACTACAATACGATCACGCCGTAAACGTACTGCTCGTACATCACTGTTCATTTCTAACTGGACCACTTCTCTGTGATTAATAATATCCCAAATTACCACTGCAAATAAACAATTTCAATTTATTACGAGATCCAAATGTTTATTTTCTCTTATGCAAAATCTGCAATAATTTTCTCGGAAGATTTTAAGAAACACATAGCAAAGACCTTTGTTTGTGGAAAAAGCAGGTGTTACACCTCCGCCAACAAGTGCCACATAATTGCAACGAAATAACATCTCTACTGCTCCAATGCCACCACTCAGCTTTTCATTGAAATTTTGTTTCAACGGATCAGTGTTGTAAATCCGAAAACCATCATCTAGTCCACATACAAAACACCCAAAATCCTGCGAATGTTGTCAGATTAGTTAACAGAATGTAAGTACTGGATATTTTCAGGACACAATTTAGCAAACAATTCCAACTCAGCCAACTTGGACTTAAAGATATTTAGTGGCAAGCCAACTATAAACAATAAGCCTCATATTTGAAAGAATATCTATTGTTTTTGGACAAAACCTTATAAAAACACGCACATACCTGATTGAAAGTGTTGAATAACACGTGAGATGCCTTTCTCATTAAGATCAGCAATGTCTATAAGTTTGGCCCTTTCAATGATTGAAAATTATAAAACAGATGGACAACCCACACAATTCACTCACTTTGTGGTCCGAGCCGTAATTTATTTTATGGAGCTTATAAATCCTTCAAGTTGTCGCGCATGTCGTACGTATGTGGGCTGACTTGACACGTCAAGATATAAATAAATATAGATGAATTATGAATATAATGCTAGGCTTTTCAACACTCTTAATAGGCTTATCTTAAATGGGGCGTATGTCGTTTTCTTTCTCCATCTATTTCATGTAAAATATGAGTTACTTGCGAAAATAAACACTCGTCTTTTGTCAATTTCTTTCTCAGCTTCACTCATCTTTCGTTATTAGACATATATTCTGTTTTCCTTACGTGTAATTTTATTATCACCTGCCGAACTATATATATATATATATATATATATATATATATATATATATATATATACTACACAGATTATCATTTGGTGGCAGATGGTATAATCCTATATATTATATTTGAACACTCCTTGACATGTGTTTCATTATGTCCGGAAGGTTTTTTGACTATCTAAAGTTAAACAAAATTAATCTCTTGATGTGTTCTAATTATTAAAGGTCAGATTTATTAGGTGCCAACTGACTGCGGTCGCCATCATGCAGCACCGATACCTACCTATTTCCTCAATACTAAAAAGCTTGCATGAGATGAAGTTTTTCATTATAGTCCGTTGGAATAACTCTACTGTTGGAAACGTAACTATTAGTACTATTCTCCATATTTACATTTGCATTGGGGGTTTGCTGTAGTTGTGGTTGGAGCATGACTTATTCTTTCTGATGGCTTCGTTTTAAATCTATAATTAGGCACTACACATCTGTGCTTTTCCCACCCCGATATTCACTTCGGTAGTTATTCTAATTTCGATCTTGCTATTATATTGTTGCTCAGTTATTTCTATTTTCTTCAACTTAAGGGGAATGCTGACTACTTTGCAAGGCGATTGCTGACTGCTTTGTCTTATTTCTAATTGAAATTCAGTTGATGAGACATAGAGAAATGGAAAAAGAAGTTCACTTTTTCCCCTTTCTTTGCATTTGGGATAAATGAAATGCTAAGAGCCTGTTTTGGAGAGCGAAGAGTGTTATTCACCTTTATACAAAAAATAACTGCTAACATTTTCTGGGAAAGTTGTATGACTAATATCTGCAAGAACAGAGCTAACTTTTAGGAGGACTATTTTGAAAATAGCAGGAAGTAGGCTAATGGAATTTAAAATTTTTGAACGGTTCAAAATGTGACTGATGCATTTCTGATATTTATGTTCAGTGATAACATGAAACAGTTGGATAAACGCTAGCCTGAGCTGTATTTAAAGATTCAAAAATGTTGACGCTTGAAATGGGAGACTACAAGTACCAATCCGCATCTTTGCGAGGAAAGAATTATTCTCAAGTTCAATATATTTTCAAATATATACTCAAATTCAATGTATTCACTTCCCATCGATATATATATATATATATATATATATATATATATACAATATATTATATATATATATAATATATTGTGTGTATATAAAATAAAGATATACTTTATTATATATACCTATACATATTATATATATGATGTATAATATATGCATACAATATATATGTAGGTATATATAATATATATATTTTTTTGTTCTTTTTCAGTAAACTCTGCTTTAGAATATTATCAGGAGATTTGCATATTTAAATTTGCTACGTACTTTCGTAATCCTATATTACCGAAGAATTTTTAAATGGTGAAGTCATTTGCTTCCTTTGTAGTGTTGTTCGGTTGAAATCATCTTCATTTCTCCAGAGTACAGTGAACATTTAACAAAAGTTGTTGCCTTGTCCACTTTTTACTGGATATTAACGAATCGTAGATTATCCCACACCCGTGCAATTCCCCTTGTTATTTTAGTATAGTTTACAAGATTGCTTAAACTTTTTAATTCCCTGAATCTTACTCCCTCGTATTATTTTAAAGTATTAATGAGTTATTTGACAAATAGAATGACTGTTTGTCACATCTGTGGAATATTCACTTTTCATATGCCTGGTTCATGAGCTGTTGAATCTAATGTCACTTGTGATGGAATACACACATACATAACACACATGCTACACATACCATCATATGCAAACATTTATGAAGGGATAGGTTCCCAGTGGCTTAATATTTTGCTAGTTTCTATCTCTTCTTGTTAGGAGCATGTTGCAATTTGATGTGTTTTCTATTTCTGTGTATTTTCATTCTCTCGTGAAGTTGTTTGTTCCCCAATTTTTATTTCTTGAACTTTTGTATAAATTCTTTAACGAATTCCAGTATTCATTAATTCTTCGCTGTTTACTCATTTTTTAGAATAGCATCACCACATTACTTACATAAGGTTGGATGTGATACGCTGAATGTTTAAATGAAATAGAAATTTGGATCGTCGTAAGATTTATTTTCAGGTAATAAACAATGGTTCAAACCTATCAGAGTCCGGTTCGTGTATACAAATATCCTTTTGAAATGGTGATGGCAGTTAGTTTTTCTTCTGGTTATGTTTCGATCATTTTTTTCTCGAACAACCTCTAATATTTTAATCTTTATCCTATTCATTTGACTCGTTACCAAGCATGTTATACCAATTATGAAAAGTTCCACGATATTAATAGAGCTTTATTCGAATATAGTTTTGCTCGAACACAGCATGGTATGCTTAAATATCCATTCAGGCATATGAAAAACGTTTCCCAACTTGCCCACAAATTCCAATATTTGTTGGCTCTGAAATTATCTATGAATGTCATTCGGAAGATGGTGCCGAAGAAACAATTGAGCGCAGATGTCAGCTAAATATCGATGCTCCATACCTTATCAAAAAAGTAATTCTTTTATTTCGGAGTTTCCCATTAAAATGAGATTCTTACTTTGAGGTAGCTATAATTACATTTTGCAAAATTTTGTTTTTTTCAGATAGCGGGTGTTGATTACGTTTATTTTATTCAAAAGAATTCGCTTAATCGTAGAACGCGTACTCTTGTCATTGAAGCAAGGAATATTTCTTTTGCGACCAGAATTGATGTCAAGGAAACTTGTTTTTACTACGTACGTGTTTTATTTCTTTTATATTTATCAAAATGTCCTTGTTATACTTCTTTTCTAACATATTTCCGATTATCAAGTAATGTCGTTGTCAAGTTCCTAATGCTGAATTATTTCTGGACCACAATAAAATTTTGTGTTCAGTTTAAGCTTTAAAAATAACTCAAAGTTTTTTTAATTTGAGCTAAAAAAAAATTGAAATTGTGGGAATGCGTACGATGTGGGAACCTTTACAGGTTCATCCTGAAAACAGTGAATGGACTTGTTTTGAACAGAGTGGCTCATTGGATGTTAAGTCATTCTTTGGCTTTGAATCTACAGTAGAGAAATTGGCAGTGAAACAATATGCAGCTAATCTGGCGAAGGTATCACACTTAAAAATTGAGGAAATATTTTCTGTGAGAGAGGCCTTAGATTTTTGGAGAACCGAACCTCTTGTTTTACTTTCAGCGCAGTTGGATCCCGTCTATGGAAACTTATTTTGCAGGGAAAAGAGGTGCTGGAGTATTTCATCAACGAACTTATCAAAAGTGGTGTAACGTTTATTCCTCCCTACACTGATACAACGGAATCAGCGGCTGATTCCGCAATTGATGTTTCGAAACCTACTGATGAAGAGGAAAAAGTGATGGGTAAAGTTGATCCGAAAGTAGAGGGACAGCGTATACCGTCCTCTCATAACCGAAAATTTTCTGTTACCAGAAAATCATCAATTTGTTTGCTACCTCGAAAGTCAATTGCACCTCGAAATTCCGTCGATGACTGTAAGTTTTTATGAATTGATTTCCAAAAATTTGACATTTCTGATTGGATTCAACTTTTTGTGTCCATTTCCTATTTTTCACTATATCTCTGGAATAATTTTTCAAGTTTTATCATCAATTAATGAGTAATAATGGAAGAAATTGTTGGTAAAATTTGGGAACTCATCACTGTCTTTTTATTTCGAAGATGAAAGGAAAATTCCCAGTTTAATTTCTAGTTCTCTGACAAATATGTCCAAATCTAATTTATATGATGATGCAAAATTAGGTTGACTTCCTTTCGTATTCTCCAAGTCACCGAAATTGTCATCAAAGCGGAACTTGTCTGAAGTTTAGATTGAACTGATTTTTTTGTTTTTAGCAGCATATCTTTTCACCCATTCTATTTTAATTGATCATCTGCATTTTTCTTTTGTTATTTTTTGCATTTTTCTATGCCGTGAGTCCAAATAAAACAAGAAACTATGGGAACAAACAAGATCTTTTATTCGTCGGGTTTATGCAATTTGAAGTATAAAAGAGCTTCGGCATAATTTTGTTTACCAGTGCATCATTGAGTGAAAGTGAAAACTGATTTGAGAAAAAACTGTAGTAATCAAGTGTTGAGGTACATGGTTCATAATTTGATCATGTAATGAAGAAATGTTTTTCCAACATCCAAGTTGCTACTTGCACAATCAGATTCAGTATTTCGAGGTCATTCATGAGTTATGCCTTTGTCGTTTAATTTTAACTTGAGCTTGCTGTACTTATCAGTAATCCAAGAAAAACATCTTTTTCAATTTATGCTAAACATAACTACACTTATGTGCTTGGTTTGTCCATCCGTTGCATTTGGTACTATAAGTAGAATTTTTTTAATTTCCAAGATTGATTTTTTTTGTAATTGCATATTTTGGCTTGTTCAGGAAAGTCATAATATACCCTTGCATAGCATTTAATGTCTTTTCCTTGACTTTAATATTATCTTAGTTTTCTCATGACTTTTAAATTACCATTTCGTCGTTTCTTTTTATTAGGAACGATTTGTGTTGTTCTGAGTCCCATAGCAAATCAGCACCAAGGTTTGACTGACAACTGATATAATTTATTTGTGGTATGAATTTGTGTTCGAATTGGTGAAACACGACGTTATATGTATTTTATTGTAGCTGAAGCAAGATTAGAAGCGGAATATATTCGTCGTTTCTTGGGGCAACTCAGCACTCTAGAGGAAAGTCGTCTTTGCGAACTGAAATATGGATTACAAGATACTCTTAAGGTTTCTTTGCACTTGTCAGTTGCAGTTTAGAATTAATCGTTCGTTCTGCAATATTATGTCCAAATTTGGGCGGTCATGACGGATTCTGATTTTAATAAAATAAAAACTTCGCTGCACTGAAAACGGTCTTTCCAGGTTAGCACGATATAGCAGTTGCAGTTTATTCACAGCTTACATTCACATAAATAATTCTTTTTGTTGTTAAGTCGTTAGTATTCGGAGGGAAGTAAGGATTTCAAATTCTGTACTGATTTGAAATTTTTGGTATAAAAATTTGCTTGATGAAATGTTTTGTAGGGGAAACTTCCGAATGACGCTCATTTACTTCGTTTCTTACGGGCACGCGACTTTGATGTGGCTCGAGCAAGCGATATGGTGCAAAAGAGTGTTAAATGGCGGAAGCAACATAATGTGGACAAAATTTTGCAGGAATTTGAAGCACCGCCTATTTTGAAGGAGTTTTTCCCTGGTTGCTGGCACCATAACGATAAAGAGGGCAGGTAAGACATTTTTATTAACTTTACATATTCAGCGTGGACTTTTTCCAACAATTTAGTGTAAACTGAAACAAAGCTAACCATGTATCACGGCAACAAAATAATTAGAAAAATTTCTTATTTGATACAGAAAATTTAAATGAAGGAGAAAGGAATTATTGTACTGACTTGTCTGACGAATTTCATATGAGTTTTTAGACCGGTGTTCATTCTTCGTCTTGGCAAACTCGATATGAAAGGTTTGTTGCGCTCATGTGGTATGGAAACGATTATGAAATTCACATTATCAGTAATCGAACAAGGGCTTATTAAAACGGCTAAGGCGACAAAAATGCTTGGTGCTCCCATAAGGTTATCTTTTTTCTGCTTCTCACTTCTTTGCAGTTTCATTTATTTTTGCTCATTTCTAATATTATGTGCATTTTTTTAGGCTTATTGGGTTTCTTTTTAGAAGATTAAAGGCTTCCATTTATTGCGGGGAGGAGAGGGCGTAATAAAATTTCTTTGGATGAAAGCTAAATACAGAAAAGCCAATAAAATGCAATAATTTCAGTACCTGGACTTTGCTGGTTGATTTGGAAGGTTTGAGCATGAGACATTTATGGCGTCCAGGGATTCAAGCCTTATTACGTATAATTGAAGTCGCGGAAGCACATTATCCGGAAACAATGGGGCTGGTTTTGATAGCTCGAGCACCACGTGTCTTCCCGATTCTGTGGACACTGATCTCACCATTTATTGATGAAAATACAAGAAAAAAGTTCATGATAAATGCGGGTGAACCAGTCATTTCTGAGCTTAGAAAATATATCGAGGAGCAATATATTCCAGAATTTTTGGGTGGAACGTGTTCATGTATGGCGCCAGAAGGTGGCCATGTGCCCAAGAGCTTATACAAACCGGTGGAAGAAGTGAGATTTTTAAGCTTTAATTTTTTTTACAAAAGTTTAATTTGGCAAATTAATAAGGCAATTTTAACTGTTACATGAACTAATTCCGTCTGCGTTGAAAAAAGCATTTATGATATGTGATTGTAGACTGTGATAGAAGACGATGTGTTGAAATCAACCTACCAGTCAGCGAACATTTATAAGGGAATCCCACATGAAGTGGTTGTTAGAGTTACTGCTGAAGGATGCGTTCTCACGTGGGATTTCGATATTTTAAAGGTTTCTTTAACAGTCATTTGTTACTGCTTTTGGTTGGTAATGCCAGTCGATGTGGTCAGTATTAAAAAAAAAACCATTCAACGTTAATAGGATCAGGTGCCATCGAAAGCGAAGTTGTTTTTCAGGGTGAATGCGAATTCTTGATTTACTACACGGAAAAGCAGATAGAGGCGGCCACTACACTAAATTCACCTCCTATTCTAACTTCTGTCGGAAGTGCAGTTACGAACTCTGCCTTGCTTTGTGACCCGAAATTGACTGCTGGAGTTAATTTGAAGTGAATTTCCAAATGGTTTTCCATATTTAACCAGCAATTATTTTACGAAAACAAAGAAGAGATTTCTACTTCTGTTTTGTCAGTTAGCAGTTCTAAAATTTAAAGAGACTGTAGATTTTTATTATTGCTGTTTTCGATGACATAAGTTTGCAGGTTAGAAGAGCAGCCTGTGCAATTAACGGAGGGTGATTCAATGCAAGGATCACATTACTGTCCCCAGGCCGGTTATTATATTCTACAGTGGCGTCATCTTGAGACAGCACAGAATCAGTCCTTCGATTTTTCGTTGTCTAGTCATAAATGCAAAATTATGTATTATCACGAATTATTGGATTCTTTGGATTTTAGGTTAGTGACTTCACCAAATTTTATTTTATATAACCATTAAATGATTATTTTGTGGTACTCACTTTCCGGCTGGAATGTATTTATGAACGAGACTACCTCCATTTCCATGATTAATATTGCTATATGGCGGAGAGCATAATATTGTGGTACATGTACCATCACAAAATATGTACGATTTTCGCAGTCTTTGTTGAGCAGGAACTCGTTTTCACCATGTTTCGATTCTGCAGCACTCGCGATTTTAGCACTTTTCGGAGATAACAGTGTTGAATCCTTTCTCTTAAGCATTCTATCCTTTTTCATCGAACGGTTGGACTTAACTTATTTCGAATGATTTATGCAACACGACAGACAGAAATGGCCATCATGAATGACAATCATACTTTTTTTGTGATGAGGGGATAAGAAGGATAAAATAAAAAGGACGGTAAAAGATGCTGGTAGTGTTACACTTTTCCTCTAATGGTTTAATCAGTTTCGTAATTTCAAAATGTCTCGTTTTAGAGGTTCAGTGGCCTCGTTGGAGTCATGCAGATCATCATTTTCATCGCTTGCTGCTGCAGCATCATCTATTACTACTCCTGTATCAACTCGAAAAAATTAATAGCTAGTAACTCAAATAAAGTCTAGCTTTCTAATAAAGAATTCTTTCCTCAGATGTATGGTTTTCTTGCCTAAAAAAATCTGATTTTGGTTTACTGCTTTGAATTGTCGAAAGCATCGATCTATGGACCGATCTTATAGTAATAAATTATTTTTAGTAGTTTCCGTTTTTCTATGATTGCAACATTATAAACTTTGGAAAAAAAATGCTTAAAGTAAGTCGAATCTGTTAATAGAAAACTGTTGATTGGGTTATTCTGACTGTGCTTGATATTTCAACAAAATTCTAGTTGTGCAGTTATTAGTTCATCCGAGAAGTGCGACATAGACAGCAGCACTGAGGTTTCCTTGTGTTTCCTATTTTTCTGTGCTAATTTTCATTCATATACTATATACCTCTTTTGATACTGGTATTTACCGTCATAGGATATTAGAACAAAAATTTAGGAAGAAATGTTGACAAAAATTTGAGGAAGCATCAACTATGTTACCGTAAGTCTGATCAGTTAAGTAAAATATAAATGTTCCTGCAATTCCATTCAATAGAAAGGTCTCGATATTCGGGGATTTATTCATATACAGTCAGAATGAGTAATGAAACACTTATGGCTTAGTTTTGCTTCGCTTTTTTTATCTCGTTTCACTTACTATATATTTTTTGATTGTCCTAATCACGTGTGATTGCATCATTTGCTCAAAATTGACATGCTAGGATTTACCGGAACATAGTTGTGTTATCAGCAATGTATGTCTCGATGATAACTTTGTGAATGTTATTCTTTTTTCTGTGATTCTGTCTCTATTTTCGGCCGTATTGTTAATGTGAATATTTTTTCTACAACATTTGAGTTTTCATTAAATCAGGTTATACATAAATGGAATTTTTAGTAATACTCCTACAAGATTAAATACTGCTGTGAAATTAACCGTTTTCTGAAAATTTCCAAAAACAGCGAATATTTTGGAGCATTCGAATGAGTACGGAATTTTTTTTCCAGTACACTGCTTGAGGGCCTACTAATTGTCCAATTTGAGAGTCACTGTTCTATAATATCCGAACTCCTTTAATTAGTGCTGTGTCACCTTTTTATATTAAACTGAACTATTGTTTTATATTGCCGCAGTTCGTGCCAATATGATTTCCGAGTACTAGCCAAAATAAATATTTGGTTCCTGATCTAGAGCGGCTCAAACCACGAGTTTGTCTATTCAATTCAAACTTCTGTTTCAAAGTTTTACAAAATGGCTGATCCGGCATATGTTAACATTTGTCATATAAATTTTTGCATACAAAGAATCGAGAGACTGTTTGCATGCAATTTTATGTGTATTCTAACCGACGTGCTTGCATTGCTTTCTGGAAAATTTAGTTTTTAGGAAGAAGGCAGCAACATGGTTTTTGTGATTCTAAGCAAAAACTTTTCTGTTGTACGGCAAAATTTGTTTAGGTCATTTTTTCACTGTACAAGATATGTCGTTGTAAAGTAACTGCCGACGGTTATGAGTTATATAAGTATAACGTAATAGAGGTGCGTCCCCCCTACTTCATGTATGTGTCAATGTGATGTGTTTTTTTGGATGGGATTTTAGCTGGTTGGAAGACAGATTCGACTAGAAGGAGTAAACTTTTGAAATACTTGGTGGTAACGTTGCTTGCACTCTCATTAAAAACTTGATCCTGTTTTTTGTTCAAAACCTCGTATTACATGCCATAAATATGTTCCACTGTCATTACTATTACGTAGGAAGTGCTGCCTTACGAGCATAAAGTTCTGCTTCGAAGATATGCGAAATGCAGAGTGAGATTAATATTCCTATTCCTTATTCATTCTTATCTAATATTCCTTCCTTTTCCAACATCCAAACTGCGGATATCTGGGTTATTAAGATTCCACGTCGCAATAGAAATATTAAGCAGGAATGATTAAGAAACGAATGTTGTATACTGAAAATATTGATGTCTGCTGTAGGAATTTCTGGTGATATCTGCAAACAGGGTGAGAATAAAATATTTTAAGCCTTCCTACTATGCTGAATGCACGCAGTGTCTTGCAATACATTCGTAGAACAAATTGAACGATTTGAGGTCATCCGGACAGGTTTTCTCAGCCTACCATAGGGCCACACAGACGAGTTTTCAGCATTTTATTGCAAAAAAAAAGTGTATGTCTTAACGCTTTTGATGTTGTGAAAGAATAGCTGATGGCTGGTCGGCTTTTTTTTCTTCAGATTTCTTGTCTCGCTTATTTTATTTCAGGTGTGTTTTTTGAACACGTATATACATCTTTTAGAGCAGTTGTAAAAACTAATTTCGGTTCAGCTCCAGAAAATTCATTTACCAAACACAAGGATAGCCCTTCACTTATTGATTTTACACAAATGCGAAATTATTTTAACAAAGATGAAATCAAAATCGCCACCCATTCTTTTCAGCATTTTGTGGGATCAAATTCAATTTATTATAGCAAATAATAACATACATGGCTTCATGCAATAATGATTAGTTCCCTCATACGGTACCTTAAAAAAATGAAGTGGAGCAGAGAAAAAAGCAATATGAAAGAAAAGAAATATGAAATAAAGTAGAAAATATGAAATAGAAAATAGTACTCATAAAAATACAAGCAATTTTGAGAGTAAGAGCCGATGTTTGAACTGATACAACTAAAATCAGATAGAATTATGAGATTCATTTTTTTTTCAAGAACTAAATTTAAGCGGTGATTAAGGATGTGAAGCAGCATGTAAGTACGAGCAAGGACAATATCAATTACTGTTCGCAAGAGATCGAGAATATGTCCATCTTCAACTTACATATCTTCGTTACCCAATGGGAGCTAACACTTGGACTGGAGTTGCTTTTGGATATTCAATGGTTAATATATCTTTAAACAAGTTTTGCAGATCTAACGCTTATCGCTTGGTACAAACATTAAAGGCTCCGATCTTAGAGTTTAATGCACGAGATACTGGATTTGTATACAGTACCAAATTTAAATTGTTTTTTCATTCTTTTAGAATGACGGTCTTGATTTAATTGGCATACGTGTATTTGACAACAAGGTATCGGTAACTGATGAATTTGTCCGAGGATTTAGAGTGCCGCAGTTGGATGCTAAACAAAATGTGATTGTCCAATACGCTTCATTATATAATGGCGATTTACAAGTACGGCTTGTTAGACCAGTGCTCTCAAATGATACCGCTGACTTCTCCCTGGATAGTTGTTTGCCTTGGCAGGTTGGTTCAGTCATTTGATTATTCAGGGAAAAAATTGGTGTAGTTTTTAAATTAGTTTTAGCATAGAACTACGATTGTACAGATTGATACACGCATTTATTTGCTTATGGTTCATCAAATACATATACAAATAACTAAAACTTTTTTTCAGTTCCCATTTGTGCTATCACCACTCGATGCTACTGGACAAATTCGTAAGCATCAAGTCACTCCGCACGGAATGGTTATTTGCATGGATCAATGTCTGTGCGGACCTGCAACTACCTCGAACAGATGCCAGTTATGATTAACTATGAATTCCTGAGTGTTCTTAAATCAATTCATTTGTGCACATTTAGATTTTATTTCGTCACGAGTAGTATTATTTTTCCGGACACAATTTAACAATGATTCAAATTACTCGTGCTCATCTTATTTAAACAATAAGATAATCTATAACCTGATAAAATAACCCACGTCGAATTTGTATTTTACGACGTAGTAAGTTTTACTACGTATGGGCCATTAACCTACCTTGTATTGCTCATGCATTACATTTATTCTTGGTTGAAGGAAAAGATGCAAATATATCACATACGAGGATGCTATAACCATTCTGATACTATAATACCTCCTGAAGGATCTTGAAAAAGTTTTCATTTCCCTCCTGCTTAATATCTGCTATCAACAGGACAGAAATAAATAAAGCCCTTTTACGGTTAGTTTACGAAAAACGCAAACTAAACAGGAAAACATGGCCGTATAAAACAGCAGGCTAATAGAACCAACGAAATAAATTTATTTGATGTCATTTGGTTTCCTTCAATTATCGCCATCCTTCTGGTTTAAAATAAAAGATAATTAACTCGAATTTAAAGTGGTCCTCCACGACATTGATCCTAATCAGAATGATTCATGACTAATCCTTACAGCGATCAATTAAAATTTGTTGTCAAATATTTGATAAAACTATAAATCCCAGCTAAACAGATGATGTTTAATCAGCATATCTCGCACACCCTCTTTTAGGGGCTGATCAAACGAACTTCGAATCGTAGTTGGTAGCATGTTTGAGAAGGCCTGCAATTACGGCGGTTTGTAGAAAAACACATTTTTATTTTATTCAACCATTTAAAAACAAGCTTTTTCCAATTGGCTTTGTTTGAAATCGACGAAGCTATGGAATTCCAGTTTGAATTATATTAGACTGGAGTAATTTAATTCAGTATTTAAAGACATGGGATTTGTAGTGTATAGATGCACATGAATGGAAATCAAACTATAACAGTTATGGAATTTTGTTATATTTCAAAATTATAAAAAAAGCAAACAAATTAGTGAAGTATATTCAATTTTCATGATTTTTGAGGTCGTTTTGGATGGTCATTTACTAAGCCTATGATGTTTCTTTGTAGAAATACCTTTTTTTTCAGTGTCTCATTTAAAGTCAAATTCCTCTTCTTTCGAACAATATCCGCGATTTCATAATCAACACTCAAATTAAAAGAGAATTGTGCGAGGAGTCGTAACTCACATTTTATCTGCAGAAGCAAGAAAAATCTTTTCATTTCGGCAACAACAATAAATAATTGCATTTTTATTAAATGCTAAGTTATTTCATTTCATTCCTAAACATCTCTTCGTCCAATTAATCCTCAAGTTCTACAACTCATGATAATGTTGAAAATATTTGAACGTGAACAATTTTGACATTTCAGAAAAAATTTCGAAAATGCTAACCTGCCTCCATATAGGTGATCGTATAAATGACCATGAATGATAAAATTTAATTCTGATTTGCTCTTGTTCTGGACAGCTGCACATCAAATCAAACCACAAGTGAAGACATTGCTCACAAAGTGCTAGAGCAATTAGCGAGCGGAATTTTACGTCCATTTGGGCACCAACTGCATTATGCGATTCGTTGATCAATTTTACAGCTCGGAATAACAGTTCTTCTGGCGTCAATACCTAATAAGCGTAAAAGTTGACAACAGGCAAATATCATCTGTTTTTGAAATACTGCTTGATTTGGAGCACTAATATTATTTCTTCAATAAAAATTTGCTTCTTAATTTCTTTACATTCAAAGTATCTGTTTTCTGATATTGTTATAATATCTAAGTCTTTCCGCTAGCTTGGAAACGTGGTAAAGCACAGGTCGAAATTAGATGGCCCAGCGGTAGATGAAGATTTATTTCCCAAAACAAGTTCGTATTATAAAGAGTTATTCATCTATTTTTCCTTTTCATCAATTACATTCCCATGGAAGTGATAGCAATGTCAGAGGGTTATTAAGTGTTGCATGGTGGATGCTATATAAAAATAAAATATATTCTTGCTTTCTTCAACTTAGAAAAGCTGGACAACTTTACGACCGACCAGATAAATTTTCGTGGAAATTTCTGCACAGATATAGCTGAATTTTGTTATTATTACAGTTCACATGAACCTATGCTTTCTTTTTGCCAGCAAATATTAGGTTTGCTTTTAACTATGAACCTTAATCTCTAAACTACAAATAGCAATATCCATGAAAATATTTTCGACATAATTTGTATTATTTCTTTAAATCTCTAAAAAAACCACCAAAATTCGAGAAAATACGCTAAAATTACCTCTCCATCTTGGTCCAAACTAAATGTTGAACAAAGTGTTAGACGAGAATATACGGCATTATAATGTTTTTGCACAAAACTTTGTGAAATTTCTTCTAAAAAAAGCAAAAAATAACTCGTTCCAAATTGTTTACAGAGAGAAGTTAGTTTTGTTTTTTTCCATTCAGATTCTAACAAGAAAATACCAATGAAAAGCCATGGATGTGAAGCGAAATTAAGTACACCCGATTTTCGCAATCCATGCTCTAAAATTAATTTCAACACTGAGGCTAAACGTATACGAATTTTGTCTGTTATTTCTGGACATACTGCTTCATCACCATATATTGTATAATCACGTCCACGATCATCAACTATCTGAAAGTATTAGCCATGAAAGCAACAAAATCTCGAGATATCGGAGCATTAGTTAATAAATAGCCAATGGAATAGAATACAACAACCTCAACAAATTTTGCTGGAAACCATCCTCTTAGTCCATTTACTTCACCAACCCAGCAATGTTCATCCTTTTCACAAATAACTGTTATTATATCATTCTTCCTTCAAGTGACAGTATTTGTTGTCAGGAAATTCACTTATATAATTGATTTTTTTTAAATAAAAACCAAAAACTAGAATTAAATAAGAAAAGTGAAAATTTGCACCTGAATCCTAATTCATCTTCATCTTGCCGCCTAAAATCTAATAATGCTCTCGCACGACGATATTTGTGATTTCGCATTTTTAAAAATTCTTCTTTCTCAGTTTGCTGATTCTCTGTTGAGTAATCTGCCTCAAATGAAATTATGTGTAACAGTTTGGTGTTCGTGTCTAAGCAAACTTATAATATGGAAAAGTAAAGTTATGAAGCAGTAATTTAAAATGAATATAAACTTACTTGTAAGTTCACTGTTTTCTTAAATGACTCATCGCATTCAATGAAATATCGACAGATGTGCAGAACGGCATCCCGCAAATCGACAATAAGTTCAGTAAGGCGGACATTTTTCGTTTTCGGATCACTTTCCACATCCTGATAGCAATTCATGAATAGATCTTACTTTCTAGAAGCAATAACTTGATCACTTGAAATTGCGCAAAATAAATTTAGAATGTTCAAACGAACGCTTCAAGTAAACTGCTACTGGAATACCAGACTAGGAAGACTGTCAGGTGCAAAAACTTTTAAATACACTAAATGACTGTTCAAGACTTATAGAACGCAAAAATTTTCATCCGACCAAGTTTTTCTCAGTCACCAAAGTTTTGGGAATAAAAAAACTTGGCACCGAATTCTGCACATGAAATTAATTAAGAAATTTGAAATTGAATGAATTAAATATTTCCTACTTGTTTCCACAATTATGAAAGTGATTGCAACGTAACTCCCACAGAGTTTGAAAGGTGTAAACAGTGACGGTCAAAAGTGCAAACTGACGAACATCTGATCAAACTCTCTGTTTTGAATTTTTGAAAAATAAATTGGATGAAAGTTTGCCACCAAGACAAACTATACCTGTTCCTTAAATAAAGCAAATATTTGCTGTATAAAGGTTTTTGATCCCGATAGCTCACGCCTTCGAACATGCTGTTTTGGTAAATTTGTAATATTATTTGTGTTTATGATAAGTCCTTGACTAGCTAATAGAACTGCTTGCTGATGTTTTCGAGCTATCTTGATAAATTCCGCAGTTATTGAGAATTCAAAAGATGTACACAGTTCCATTAAATACTCTGTAAACAATTTTCAAACAATGATCATTGTAAAAACTGAGGAAGAAAAAGAAAAGAGAATTTACCTGGATCAGTTAAAGATGCCGGAATTTGTAATATTGTATTGAATAATTCTACCGTAACGTTTTCGTTGTACTTCATTTCTATCAAATCATCCTCCCTCATTTTTAGAATTGAAATTAACACCTGATTAAAATAAGCAAATTTAATGATTTTTACAATTATTTCATTACTCGACTAGCGTCCATTTAACAACTTGCTCTAAATTTGCCCATCAGTTCGGCTCTTTGTGGGAACATTTATATTTGCATAGAATTACAGATAATCCAAATGAACGGACCATAAAAAGCAAGACATTTGGAGAAGTCTGGTCATGAGTTTTTCCCCCAAAGTATAGATACAGATAATGAGGTGCATAATTATCAGATATCAAACTGAAAAAGCAACAATTCCTGATAGTCTCAATTAAAGTTTTTTTTCATTTATTTCTTTGATACTACTCCTAATCTACCAGCATACAAGAAGATTCCACTGGAAGTAATATTTACCCTGAACATCGTTACTCCACCAAAAACGAACAAATAATCCCAAACACGCAGCAAAACTCGCATAGAAAGAACTGATGCAAAAGCTGTTAGAAGCCAATTAATAGTAATTAATGATAATTCGACGTCATTATCTTTTAAAATACGGCTCAATTCAGGTAGATGTATTCCAATTAACTGCTGCGAAACTCGTTCATCCGCCTAAAACCTTGTTGTTCTTCTTGAATGTTGATGCTTAATGAACTGGGAAATGTTGATGTTTGCTGAATTTTTTTTGATTTGATTATCTCACTAAATGTCTTCCTTCAAAAGTAGGAAACGATAACGAAAAAACAAGAAAAGTTAAGAAAAGATAAGTCGAATAGCTTACATAAGAGTTATAGTGATTACATAAAAATGAAGGAAGCATTATTACCTGCAAACCAAGAAACGATCGACTGTAGTAATTAGGTGGAAATATATCTTCAACTAATGATGCTATAATCCAGAATGTCGTTTCTTCTGGGCAAAATAACAATAATGAAGCTGCAATAACACCCATTCCTTGGCAGTAACCAATATCTGGATAAATATAAGCAATTGACTTCAGCACTCGTCGTAAGCTTTCAATACCTTTACTATGGTGACTCCAAAAACATATATTGTTTGGTAAAATCCTGAAATATATTAAAACTCCTCAAAATTCTACATAATGTACATTTAAATTCAAAAAAAATTGGAATGAAATTTAGTCGAAATATGATTTCAAAGTTGTGCAACAAAAGCGAAACAATTTTTTTTTTAATAATTTTATTTACAGAAAAATTCTCATCCTTCACCTTGACAAATCTTTTTCAATCTGCGGATTTATTGATGATTGATCTTTGTCGCACTGTTTGATTACGTCGATATAGCTGAAACTACTTGCCGCTTTCTTTTTTGTTGCACCGCAAAACCTTGGCCATAAAAAAGGTCGAAGTGAGTGGGCAATTCCAATTTCATGGATAACATTCATCAACTTCTCATGATCCAACTTATCCACATCTACCTTCGACCATGTCAATTCTCCTTCCACATCATCATGTCCAAATTCAAGCAGTGCTATCCAACGCATTCTTAAGAAAGTTACGCTATTTTTTTCCATCTTTTACCTGCATTCTTACTTTTGTTTATGTTTTTTACCATTTGAAATATTCATTGTTTTAATTGCTTTATTAATATCCATCTTCATCTCTTTTTTACCTCTTATATTCAAAAGAAACACACATTTAACGCCAATGATTATCATACATCCTTCATTCGCACTAATTTTTTGAAACTCAGAATAATAGATTAAAATTTCATACCTATTTTGCGACGTTTCAATTGGTGGAAAGTTGTTGCAATTAGCGTTGCTATCAGTATGAAATCCAAATTCATCGAAACTAAAAAATAAAAAAAAGATTAAGTTTGAAAAATACATCATCCTCACAAAGATGAGTGACAATCGCTCTTTTAACCCAAAATACGCAGAGGTTAGTGAAACGAAACTTCAGTAGTTCCTCCAAATCAAAAATAAACATTTAACAAACATCAAATCAATTTGATAAAAACTGCCCCAAATCATTGAAAAAATAATTTCGGTCACCGATCCAACTTCTCGGGAAACTTTCTATGAAATAGTATTACTAAATCATTAATGATAATCACTCACTCCCCCTGCGTCTGCAATAATTTCCTACAAAACTTAAACCTTATGTTTTTGTTTTCCTTTTGTTTGTTTTTTCTTACAATACTTAAACAGTACATCTTTTGTATTCATGCAATTCAAGAATTACAACCTGATTATAATTATGTCTGACTAGTGATGATATCTAAAATATAATAACAGCTCACTGTTTAAAGAAAAGTTACTTTAACTAATTCAAATTATATAGGAATAGTAATATCATAATATATTGGTTGTTGGTTTGATTCCACTGATGCTATATCGCTGCATACTAAAATTTTCAGTTAAAAGAATAATTTTCTGAAAGAAAAATGGAAAACTTACATTTCGGATGTTTCAGCAAACGAATCGGGCAATAAGGTTGCATTGATTGCTGAAAATGGTTGCTCGGAAATATTGAATATTGATTGATGTACTGGAATATCGACCTCGTTCTGCCAGAAATTCTTCCCATCGTAATGTGTGGTACTACTCTGATCTTCATCGCTAATCATTTCCGCATATTTTGCATCTTTACCTTGAAAAGGTATCTTTGTATTACACATTAGCATTATCTAAATTTTAGGTTTATATTTCCATCATACTTCAACCAGTTTCTTAATATTCGGATTTAAAATGATTCTAGAAGTTAGCAACTAATTATTACTAAATATCTTGCACGTTTTGTGATTTCTCAGTTCGATTTTTTTTTTGAAAAAAAATAAACTAATAAAAGAAACCATTCCTAGGCACTAACACATGATAAACTTCGACTTTAAACTTTTGTAGGCCACGTTCATTTGCATAACTAACCTTTCTTATACCTCGCCATTATTTGGTCAATTTTTTCTGCAGTAATATGAATTGCAATCGTTCCACCCTGACAAATAAATAATTACAAACAAATGAACTGTTGCGATCGCTGTACTTCAAACCTCTGCTTGAACTTTCCGTGATTATCCTGATCGCCATGCATCATCGTATTATTGCGTATTTTCTTCGAAACCGAAATTTCGTTTTATACTGTTAAATGTTGATTCACTACGCAGCATAGCTGAAAGTTTGTCGAATAATTTGGACGATGATGATGATGTTATGAATAGCTAGATAATGTGCTGCAAATGTATCGATCAAATTTTGAAAATTTAGGAGAAAATTTCTGAATTTAGCGAAAGGAAATAAACTAAATGGAAGCAACGATATTTTCACTGTAATGAGAGCGCCAAGAGAAAGATGATAATTTACATATTTCAAAAGTAAAATAGAGATAATAACGATACATGACATGAGGAGAAATGGAGAAAGTGCCTAGCATAGCTTGTTCGTAATAAAGCCTCTTGTTGAGTGTGGTTAGCTCATCCTTGAGCCTGCACCACATCCCCATACTACGCAGCAAGCTGCAATGACGGAGGCCTTAAAAGTTGAAAACATTATGGATGATGACGTCACGTCAACTAATATTCTATTAATATCTCTCATTCTATCTTTCAAATATGAGGAGGCATAAAGAAAGGTCATCAACTGGCAAATGTCAGTAATCTCAAGCCGATATGCATGATCATTCGGTTTGCTAAGAGATGTATACTTCTGGGCTCCTCTCGAATAGTTTGATAAAGTGAGGTACGAAAAAATCGTGTTTAGAAATTATCTTAAAAATGTTTAGAAATGTAGACCTATACAATCTACACTTTTAATTGTGTTGGATGATATAAATCAGTTACTGCTGACAGTGATGGCATATTTGGTGGTCATACCAACAGCAATAATAAAAATAACAATAATAGCCTTATCAAACCCATGATCCTTAATTATTTAATAAATAATAACAATAATAATAAATATATTGATATTACAACATGTTAATGTAATAAGATATTATTATTATTGAGACCAATATTATTTGTATTGTTATTTACTTGGATCAGTCTGAAGCACTTAACAACGAGCAATTTTTCAGACATTTGTGATGGTCACATTTTTAGATAAACCATTTTGAAATGAAAATTCTAACAGAATTGAGACAGGTGTTTTCATTGGTTGATATTGGTTGCTGACAGAACGGCTGGGAGTTGGAATCGCGTGGACATTTGTTGCGAATGGATATGGTTGGTAGCTAGTGTCACCCGCACAGTTCATTTCGCAGATTAGCTAAACAGCTAATAGATTGACATGATTGATCAGGTGTCTTAATGAGCGTCTTTGGGAACTGTTTTGAGCTCTTGGAAAAGAATTCACTCCACTGAAAATCCGGAAAACTGTCGTATTCCAGGTATGCTGCTGTGCATTCTTTCTGGTTGACTTTCCGAAAGGACTGAAATATGAACGAAGAAATTACGGCGAAGTCATCGGATGAGCTGTCCGACAACGAATATTCAAAAATTTTAGAGTCGTATCGCCAGAAATGGGTGGTACGTTTTTTGTTTTTTTCACTGAAGCACAGTGAATAGATTAATTCGGTACAGGCGAACGATGAAAATCAGATATTCAGAAATTGAGAGCTTCAAATTCTAACAGATCGAGTTATACTTTATTAGTACTCGATGAAGTGTGTATTGCAGAAAAACCTCGGTGTCCAGAACAAACCGGGTGTTCCATGCCAGAAGAATGAGAAAGTCCATGCAACTTGTCTAAAAGTTCTTGACCGATGCCCATCTGCGTCGGAAAACAGTGATCTGGAAGCTGTGCTAACATTGTTTTGTGAGCGTGAAGAATGTGACTTCGATGAAAGCTACGCGAGCATTTTAGAAATGTTGATGCCATTACGCTGCAGTCTGGATGAACTCTACAATATATTTTATGCTATAACTACGAAATTTGTGCCAAGGTTTTCTCATTACCGTATTTATCTTGGATGTGATTACTAATTTTGATAACATCATGTTAATGTGACTGCAGAGAAACTGCTTGGCCAACGTTTTTACTCAGCCTTAACACAAAAATTTGAAATAGCATGTTCTAATCGTTTTTCTCATCCTGATTTTTTTTAAGAGACATATCGAAAGGTGCCGTATGTTATCAACTTATGCACTTGATCGTACAGTATCATGATCCATTACTCAGTTCACATCTGGAATCACATAAAGTTACTGCTTTTGAATATGGACGTCCATTTTTCGCTGCACTGTTTGCCCCTGAAATTTGCAAGCAGTCACTGTATGTAGTGTGGGACAAATTATTTGAGAGAGTAAGCCTTCAAACAAATTCTTTACCTATAAGTTTTCCATATTTTCAAGCACTGGAAAGCAAGTCGGAAGTGAACTAAAGTTTGACTCATTATAGTTCTACAAGTGATTTCAGCAGAGTTTAACAAATAATTGTTGAGGGTGATCCGTATTTGTTGTTTACAATGGTATTGGTCTTCTTAATCAATTGCTCCGATCAACTTATGGCGTTGAACACCAAAAGGTCTTGCTTTTTACATAATACAACTTTGAATTCTGTATTGGGTGGTTCTCACAGTTAAATTTTTGTCCTTTCAGTGAACTGATCGATACGATTCGATTTGCTGTGAAGGAGCTTTCCATAAATGATGTGGATGATTTTTTTGAGTTATCAATTTTGTTTCTAAGTCAAACACCGTCATCTGTCAAACAAGTGATTTCATTTGACGTTTATCTGCAAAATTGGGTGGTTTTATTGGAAATACACATTTTTGTTTTGTTTCTGAAAAAATTATGATTAGTTTCCGGGAAGTTTTAGTTTTCTACCCCTCTTTATCTGCTAATTGTATCAAATTTCACTTGTTTCCTCAAAATATTGTTCCAGGATTTTCAACGCGTTTTGTTTGGCTCTCGACATGCAGAAGAAACGCAAGCTGATATTGGAAAGCTCCTCGCATTACCAATTGATCCCCGCGATGTTATTCGAATGGGTTTGGATGAAAATCTTAATGCAGCTGTAAGAAATTTGCATACGACTTAGTTTGGAATATTTTTCTAACTGTATATCAAAATTTGTTCTCTGATAACGGTGAAGAGTAAGCATTCCATTACACTCCAATGTAGTGATTATATTGTTATATATTGTTCATTTTAATGCAGAAGTTTTTGCTACTTTCTTTTCTATTCATAATGTTCAACATGCTTCACCAATATAGTTTTGAACACAGGAATCACAGCCGAATTTCTTCATTATTGATGCCCGATCTTATGATCAATATTCAGCTGGCCATTTAGATGGTTCATACAACTTGGATTCTACACTAGTATGCTTCATTTTTTTCCTAAGGAACGATTCCTTTTTCATTTTGTTTAAACATTGTTTCTTATAGAACTAATATGAGGTACGGTATATTCATTTAATTATTTCTTCAAATGAATAACTGACATACATCAGATATTAGCTCATGACACAGTTTTTGAGTGGTTCTAATTCCAATCAATATTTTGCTCAAATGCGTCATTTGGAACACCAATATTCTGCATTATGAAATCCCCTCTCTTTTAACTGTTTGTTAATATGCAGCTTTTTTCAGTTTGTTGAAGCACCACTTCAGTACAAATTAGCTTTGTCCAGTCTAGATGCTTATCGATGTACTTTTCATTCCGATGAACACATCCTTTTCCTTGGTTCTGGACGTGAAGATGATCTGTATTTGCATATGGTGATTGCAAGTTTTTTACAACAGGGACGGAAGCACGTTGCTTTGGTAGATGGAGGCTACAAAGGTGCTTTTTTACTTTATTACGAGTCATTTCATCTATGTTTACTTGAAATTTCATGAAAAATTGTTATTTAGCTCTTCATGAACAACTTGCACCAAATTTTAAACGTTTGGATGGGCATTATGCCGCCGTTTGTAAAGAGTGTAATAGGCAACCGTTACACGTAGTCGAAAAAGATGCGCAAAGAAAATCGTCTGTAAGTGCTTTGGAAAAACTGACTTTCATTCATGCTATTTAATTATTCCGATAAATAAAATCTCAGTTTTAAATACTCTGTCGAGGGCAGATATCATTGATTTATTTATTGAAAATATATGATCTTGCTGTTAGTTTTGTAAATGAGTTATTTACTTGATTTAGAATGATATAAATATTGCTTAGGAAAATTAAGATTGTCGAAGTATTTTTCAGTGGAAACTTGATGTTGGTAGTATATTCGGCGCAGTCAAGGCAACGGCGCCTTCAATTAAAGAAAAAATGCGGAAATTGCCTAGAATTGTAACGCGTGGTCCAAACACTGTTGAATTCAATCATGTTGAGACAAGCCAGAGGCATGGTAAACGATATCGTAATGAAAAGTCCCTTTTCACTCTTAGCGATTCTGATTCTGAAACAGAAACTGTCGCCGTTACATCCAGTTCAAGATTCTCTGAACCAAAAGTTAGCTTCTTCATATTCAAGTGCGTCATGATAATAGTTAAGATATCTGAACTACATAGGTAATCTGAAGGGAGACTTCCACATTCTCTAAAGCAGTAATAAAGTTAAAAACCTTTACGGAGTGTGAGAATTTGACAAACCAGTAGAATTTAATAAATTGTAGATTAAAGATAAATTTCAGAAATTGAACGATGTTCTGAAACAAAGCGGTATACTGGAATATTTTGAGGGGTTGGAAGTATTTACGGAAGGCGGAAGTCATCGTACTGTGGAATGTTATCTAGCCTTAACAGCAACACATATTCTTATTTTTCGTCAAGAGGAAAAGGTCTAAAAAGTTTCAAAATTAGGGGTTTAGAAGTTTGGTTTTTTGGGTTTAGTTTTTGAAAGAAATTTTTTTTATATTATTGTTTGTAGGTCGGGGAGGTCGTTTTACGATCACGTCATGCATATAAATCAGTACTGCGTGTTTCAAGCAGGAAGAAAATCCCTGAGCTGCTGACTTTCAAATTCGGTTATTGCACCGATGAGGACGATTACAAGGCAGTTTCCATTTATTTTTATTGTAGTGTGTATTCCTTTTGAAATTTAACGGTGCCCTTATTTATTACTTTCACCACTTCCAAGTTGATATAAAAAATCCAGAAAAAATACACAAAAGTGGTTATCTTTCGCAATTTTACGTGAGAAAGCTAAAAATTCCCACTGGTTAGAAAACATTGCTATTAGCTTATTTCTGTGTGTATTTTTGAATTTTTTTTCGAATTTAAGCTCCGAGCAGCTCATATATGTATGAAAACATTCTTGCTGTAGGTTACCGCAGTTCATCGTTTCATAATACCCAGAGCTGGTGACTGCGCAAAATCAATCAAAACGAACATAGTTACGCTCCGACCAAGTATTCTTGGCTAATGTTACGTTTTACTCACCGTTCGCTTATCTGTTCTCATGAAGCGTTACCTTTTATATATCTGTTTCTTCACTTCATTTGTTTTCTAACGAGGTTTCTATGTGTTGTAAGAGGTGCAGGAAGTAGTCAAGCATTTTTCTGTTTCTTTTTTTCTGACACTATAACGCAAAGGGTTGTATATTTGTATAATATTAATCAGTACGGGTGTAATCACCCTCTAATCAGGTTTTCTCGGGCTAGAATTGATATACTTGCATAAAATTGTGTAGTAAGTCTTCGGTGTTCACCACCCTTATTTTCTGATTTTCGAACTAAATTTTTGTGATAGTTTTCATCGGAGAAAACCTCACTGGTAAGTCTTGAGAGAATAACAAAGAAGCGGTAGAGTGTTAATTATTGTAATGTTCTATGGTCTTCATTTGATCCATGGATTGTGGGTTGGTCTGTGTCTTTTTTTCTTTTTGGACTTTATATTTTGCATGCCACCGGTTCAACGTTTGTATCTAAGGTACGCAGATAACTGTGTTATTCGATCTTCTCTCGTGTGTGTTGTTTTGTTAGCAGGCTGGATGGACTCTTCATTATAACCTTTGTGAAAGTGATAACAGCAGGATAATATTGACCAAAGTAAATATTCATAGTTTTCTAATTTATCTTCACTTTTGGTTGATTTCTTTCTAATTTTATTCTTTTCATTTTCTTCAAAGGTTTTGTTTTTTAAATAAAGCTCAAATTTCTTGCAAGTCTACATTTCAAAGCAAAACATTTGTGTATGAGTTTCACAATTACATTTATTTACACATAAAAGTATATGAACGAGGGTACAGCATAGCTAGAAGGATAGGGGAACTACAGAATACTTGTCCATATGGTATGAAAAAATTGCTGAGAAACCAATCCAGTTGTATAACAGATATAAACGGTTTCAGTATCGTGTGGCGCCATTTTAGGTTCCGTGAAAGATTTCGTGAAATCTTCCACTACGTCAAAACTGGGTTGCGTTTTCCTTGGCGAGAGTAAATAGAAATTATTTCAAATTTATCGAAAGTTAACTGGATTTAACTTACTAGTCATTGTGGAGAGAGAGGTAAGCTCATTTATCTTCATAAAAACCCTAAATTATTGCATTTTTACTAGAACAGTGTTGAACCAATCCTACAAATTGCACACTATTGTAAGTCCTGATTTATTGATTCAACTAACTGTTGCTTGTCTTCAGTTTTCAAAACGGATGGAGGAGGAAAGGAGGGAGAAAGGGTGGTTGAATATAACGACATTTAAAGCACTGGTCTATTGAAATCACTTCATCTAGGTAGTTCCTGTACAGCCTAGCTGTGGATCTACGACTCCTCGTATACTTGCTCCTTCTCTCATAATTATCAACTGTTGACGGAAAGTTTCCCTTTATGACATAAAATTGCATGAAGTCATCTTGCTCCATGACCAGTGTTTGGTGTGGAACACTCACAGGTAGCTCTGTACTTTTCTTGGGTGTGCGGACGCGAGGGGCGTGGTCACTGGAGGTAGTATGGGGGAGTGAGGGTGATGGAAAATGATATCTAATAGTGTCGTAGAAGAGGAATAGTGCGAACGCGCGCAGTATTGATTGATTTATGGTGTGCATGGTCTGTGTGTCTTGTAAAGGTTGTTGTTTGGTAGGACTTTATAAGGTCTGTGTGCCAAACTCTTCCACGGAGATGCGGTGGTTGTGTTGATTGCAACCTCATCGTTATCAAAGCTCTCACTTACTGAAAATTGAAATAAAACATACCCTTCGTCAATTTTCACCGAAGATTTTGCATATCTAGGTGAATTGCAATATAAAAAGGCTGAAGAGTGTTCAATATCAGCAGTGCTCTGATGTTCGCAGTCAGTTAGGCGGTACAATTTAGCCAACTCAGCTTCATTTTGTTTTGGTGGTGGTAACCGTTCGGTTGAATAATAAGTCCCCCAGCATGGTTGGAATTTCAACAGATCATTTTTAGGTGAAGTATGCAAGTGAATACTGAAGACGTTACAGTGCCGTGGGGTAGGGCACCGGATTCTCTGGACATACAGATGGGCCGATGGCGTATGGCAGTTTTTCAAGATGTTCAAGAAAGTTTTGACCACTCCAAGCTGTACTTTCTCTATGATCCGATTGCAGACGAAAATTCGGGAACAACGTAAGTGAAGTGATTAGGCATTACTAATGAAATTACAATTTTGTATCATGTGTTAAATGTTGGGATTTCCACTCATCTTGCTTGTTTTAGTGGTGGACGCAAAGGCAACCAAGGTTTGGTTGTTTTCGATCTGTATCAGCGGTGCTTTACTCGCGAGATACCTATTTTTTGTGAAGGTATGAGTTGTAGGTTTAACTACTTAAAGGCATTTAAAATGGAAGAAATTTGTCTTTTAAATTTATCCTGTAGTTTCTCAAATAACTTCCATCTTTTTCTACGTATTATATTTCTGATTTCTTCAGGAACACTGAAATTCTTATTTGCATTGAAGTGTCCTTCGTCTTCTGGTGGTTCCTCACTTGTCGTTGCTTGCACAGCCAGCAGATATGGCCAAACTGGGGTTAGTTGTTATTTTTTCGCAAAAAAAGCAAGCCAAAAACAAAATTTTGGATGCATATAAATGTGGAAGTTTTAAGACATATATAGTAATTACAAAAGACTAGAATGATATAAAAAACTGTCATGAGTCTTACTAAAAAAGAAGCATGAAAGTGAAACAGTTGATATAACTGTGATCAGTTATGAGGGCGAATCAACTTCGTAGCTGCCGATGAGTTATAAATAGCTTATTTTTCAAGTTTCTTTTTCTCTTTAATTTCAGTTAAAGATCCATTCTCTTTTTTCAGTTATTACTCTATAAAATTAATTTGACACATGATGGGATGAATTTGGAAAGCGAACCAAGAGCACTGCTGTTAAATTTCATACCAATGAATGATACATTTATTGTTTCGATGCGTGAAGATGCGCCTGAAGTTATAGTAATTACTGGTCCTGGTATTACTGTTTGGCGAGTCAGTTGTGTTAGCGAGCAGCCTTCCAACCCAATCGAATCGTTCTCAATTCCAGAAGGCAACCTTAATCATTATTACGATGCGTATTTGAGCCAAGGGTTTGATTTCTTTGTCTTTACGTTTTCGGCACAAACCACTTTGAATTGATTAATTTGATTTAAACTGCTGGATTTTGTTAAAATTGTTGAATTTTTAATATCCAATATATTCATGTTCTTATAAGAGCTCTGGATTACATTTGCCTTACCATTTCATGGTGAAAAGGTTTTATTTTTCGTCGTTCATTTGTTTTTTTCTTCTTCCCTTTTTAGAAAAATATATTTCCTTTCTCAATCGCCTGATGGACATTTCGATCACTCGCGTATCCACATTCTTGAAATCACAGGACAACGCCATTTGCATACTGTTATGTGCAATTCTGATCCTATCCGCGGTGTGCCGTGTGCTCGTAAACAAGCTGCTATTGATTCTGTGGCAGGTATGTTAGTCTTTTTATTCTTTTCGTTTCATTCCTATAAATACCTAAATCTTTACAGGATACGTTTTACTTGCTGGCGGTGAGATCAATTATGATGGTTCGGTATCTCGTCTAGTTGATTATTGGTTTCTTGACCTTTCAACCTTTACATGGCACCAGATTCCTGCGGAAATGCCAATCCCTCTTATTGAACCACGCCTTACAACTACAAATTCAGGTTAACTTCAAAGTTTGTGATGTTGATTTGTATTGCTTTTTCAACCGTTCTTTAGAACTTAATCACTAACTACAGTAACGATGATATATATGTTTGAAGCTGAGTCATATTCATGTAGTATAATAATTCACGGTAATAAATTTTCAGGGAGTATTTATTTGTGGGGTGATTTCGACCAGCCAATGCCAGGTATGCCAAGCGGAACACACCTGCGTATTCTGAAAATAACTGGGTTTGAAACTATTAACCCACCTCCTTATGACGACGCATCCAAAAAACCTGCTTCACCTCCGTTTACTCCACAAGGATCAGGCGCTGCCGATGTCCCATCTTATCCAACTCTTGGTTTTGCTCTAAGTGGCAGCACACAAAATATGACTCAGTACCAACAAAATGCCCCATATCCACAGAATAACCTCCCTTATCCGCACAATGAACCATTTTATCCCTCGGGCCAAGCGACACTTTCTCACGAGCAACTACAGGGTTATGCAGAGTCGGGACCGTACCCTCAGAGTGAGAACCATCAGAACTCTTACCAAGGCAGCACTGCGCAGCCGCCATACGGTGGTGTTCCGGGACAATATACAGGCCAACGTGCCTATTATCCACCACAGGGAAAGCAGAATTGCTGTCTTCAGTGAACGTGATTATTTGGTTTTGATTAGTAAAAAATAGATAAAAAGGATTTAGTTAATAAAATAACAACACACAACGTCAACAACAACAAACAAAACAAACACAAAAAATTTCTGTGTATAATTCACTATTAGACATCCGCAAATGTCGGGTAGGGTTTCATACCCGGTGTTTTGTTTCCACTGAATGTAAGAGTTCAGTGTAATTTATTTTCCAATGTACTCTACCATGAATATATTTTTTTTCATTGTTTTCTCTAAATCTACTTATGTAACAGTTATATATATTATTAATCTTTGGAAGTGCACTGCTGTGCCTATATACCCAGGGTATTGTTGAGTGTACTAATCGATCGTACCAGTCAGCGATGCGCTAATATTTGTCACGCATTGTTTTGTTTCTTTTCGAAAGGAAACTGCTTACCTTTTCCTTGAAGAGTGGGAATTACAGTAATAACGGCAGTTTCCGTTTGGTTTACGAAGTTTCTTTCTATTGATTTCAAAGTATTTCTCTTAGGAACCCATTTTGATAATTCCAGTTAAGTTTTAACTTCACGCTGTTGTTAAGTGACAGATACTCCCACTGTAATTACTGCTTTTCGATGGACCCTATTTCGCTAGTATTAGTCACCGTATTGTTTTGCTCCTCCTTTCAGTTCACTTATCCTCTCTTTCTATGTAGATCTGCTGATATCATGCTTTCCTTGTTTGATCGTACCGTTTTTGTTGCGTCATACATAAAAGCATGTATAAGTCTCGAAACTTTAAAAAATATAGAGAACATTTATGTCTCACTTCATCTCAAAATCGAACATACCGAAGCAGGGGTGAATATAAACAGATATGACATCTGATAACAATTAAAAAACAGTTGAAAACTAAGTTAACTTTTGTGTGCATCACAATTACTCGGGTTTTCAAATCTTTAGGAAATATTTCTGTTCTCTGGTAGAACGGTCCTGAAAAAGCGAGTGCATTGCAAATTCTCCTTAAGCCAAACGATTCTAGGAAAGCTAATATGTTTGTGTCATATGAGATAGTCAATATGACTTGTGGAATTAGAACGACGACTTGCAGATGTTTTCGTCACGCACATACAGAAATATACGTATATGAATGAAGAGAATAAGAAAAAAAGTATTTTTGAGGAAATGACATGACGAAAGTGCGAGGAACTGTTTATAAGATGCATGCGGAAGGAAAAAAGAAACTGCGTAAAGTCCACGGCAGCAGCAATTAGATTTAAGTCCAAAAAAGAGACGCGAAGAATTGATCGATAAGTTCGATTTGCTATTTTGATAAACTATGTATAGCATGAAAACTATTGGAAAGTTGTGTCGTAGATATGTAATTCAATACTATTAACTTAGTCAGCCGTCATCTTCATGTCCGAAATTACAAAATAATCCAGTCAAACAGTTAACTTAATTTTCAAACAATGGCGAAGTTGAAGACGTATACGAAGCAGTGATTTCTTTAAGCATTGCTGACAGCTAGTTCGCAGTGTAAAACCCTACGTTTGTGGTAGCACCGCATCATTTCAAGTCATCCCAGTGATCACGGTATACTTATGTACAAGTTGCATGTCATCGTTTAAATACATTTAAAAATAAATAAGTTCCCGGCGCGCATTATCATTTCACCTGTTCATAATTCTGTTAAACATTCACGATCAAATAATTTAAAGAAATGAACTGAAATGTGAAAATTTAGGTAGTTATCTTTGGCGAAATCTAAAAATGCCTGCAGTTATTGTATAAGCTTGAAAAGTATGATATCAGCAGAATAACAGAATGCCATACTTACATCATCAAATAAATTTGAGAGTTCGACTGAATTACCTAAACAAATGGCTTTCATGAGAAAATAATGGATATGAGCAGAAGAAAAATGGAGTGAATGAAACATATCGATGGAGAAGAATTTAGCGAATGACTTTCCGGTACACCACCACTTGCAGTTACTGCAGCAGCGGCATGCTCACTAAGTGCTTCAGGAATTAGGCTATCTTCTCTGGTTATTCCACTTACTGCTCCTTGATGATCTATCGTTGAGGCCAATCTTGGCTCGGCCATTTCGTCGAGTTGTGGAATATTGCAGTCAAAATTGCAGGAGTGCAACTTATCTGCATGTAAACCCTGGAAAAGAAAATGAACACTTTCATTGTAAAATCGGATGGAATTATTATCAAAATTTGTCAAAAAATAGTTTCCTCCTCTGTTACAGATAAATTTTGGTATTAATGACATTGATATTAAATAATACGTCACCTTAAACATGTTTCTTAAGCTTTTACACATGATTACTTGTGCACTTTCTGATCGACAAATTCCCCTCATTGCACTGATATATTCTTGCAATTTTTTGTTTACTTCTCGACAAACCTAAAAGATCAATTATAAACTGATAAGCAAAACATTTTTATCGAATTACCAATTAAATTAAGTGAAAGATTTGAAGTTTGTAATTACTGATACATAGCATTTCTTTATAATAAATTTGTTGCAATCTTAAACATCCACTGCTCTTTCAAATCTCAACCTGGTCATCAGGATGTTCAAGAAATTTTTCAGATAAATAAGTTCCAGCACTCAGTGTCATTTCACCGATTCGTTCTTCTGTCAAACATTCACGATGTTCTCTTAGTATCTCCTGTCCTTCCTGTTAAGTAAAAAAAATGCATTTAGAAATTTATTAGAAATTAAGATGGAAGTAGAATTAAATCTGAAACTTCGGTGGGCTTCTCTAATACGCAGTGAAAACAATGAGTGATTTCTCTTTTTTATGAGAGAAGAATTCTGTTAGTAAATTTAATTAAATGAAAAGTTATGCTATTTTATTCTTCCTTATTGAAATAAACCAAATCGCTTTAAAAATTAAGTAACTAACCTGTGAACAAGCATATGTCAGAAGATAGTAACTTTTCAAAAAGCTTCCAGAATTTTTTCGGTGTATCAATAGATCGCTTACTGTATTTGACGCGGCGACAATTTCATTATGTTCGCATTCATGCTTAATTGGTCCAGTATCCTGAAAACAAAGAATAAATATCTCACTTGATATGTCATACTCGTTATATTCTAAGTTGGGAGGAGAGCTTAAATGTCTTGTGGGTCTCCTGGCGAATTTTTCTACAACATTCGTTGTCTATTTGCTATTTGTTTGTTGCATATTTCGCACTTGGACTGATTTCGTATTTATTGAAATAGCTATAATATTAATATATATATATATATATATATAATTAATTTATTAATTGCTAAATTTTAATTCGGATAAAACGTTCTACTATTATGCTTTTCCGTGACTGAGAGGGCTCGTAGAATTAAAAGTAATAAAGGCCTACTTTGATACATAGATCGAGCTGCCTTAGATGCTCACACTGATTTTCGTTGATTGTAACAACATTATCTTTCAATTCATACAATGTCCATGCCCATTCATCCAAGATATTTATGAAACACTTCACCAATGTTATATAGTCGCATATCTTCAAAAGGTAAAAAAGTGTAAATTTACATTTCATAAATTCAAGTTTCAATCCTTACAAAATAGTTAAACTTCCTTCTTTCCGTTGTTCAAAACATTTTTAACAATTTCACAAAACGACGAATCAATTGTATATTTAAAAATTGAAATATAAAATAACTGACCTGCAGTGTACTTGTGATACTGCTTAATAATAGCAGTATGGTAAATCCAAATTTCATCGAAAAATATTCAAAATTTCAAGCACTTCAATAATACTGGTCGAATTGATAATGTCGTTCAAATGAATTTTCACAAAATTTTTCAGAAATTTATTTATGTCTTGGCTTTAAAAAAAGTACTTGTTGCAGAAATAAGCAAGAAATGATAGCACGTTTTATCTGAATTTACATAAGAATTGTAAACTTTTTGTCATTAATAATTCGCAGTAATTATTTCGAAAAACATTTAAGTCGGAATTTGCCTAATGGATGTTTGGACAAAAAAAAATTAATAACAAGACAAGCAAATGAGTCGTCCAAACCAACTTCTTATTTTCAGAATTTCATAAAAAAAATTTTAAATGAAAAATTTAGAGAAAAAATGTGCTAAGGCTAACAGACGAAGAAACTAAAATAACAATAAGCAAAAGTGTGTGTGAAGAAAAAAATAACAGAGAGTTCTAAAAAGGAACATATCGGTCGATATATCGGTGCAGTAGGAGGGGGATAAGTACTTGTGATGGTCAATACTCTTCAGTGAAGGCAATTGCCTATTTCTAATAAATGAACAAAATTGGAAATTGAACTGCCTAATAGCCTCGTAAAAATTATTATTATCCATCACACAAAGCATTGCTGAAATTTATTCAGTAATTACAAAAAAAGGATGCACAACGATTGACTTTATTTTGCTCATACATTTACTTAACGGTACATTTTGAGTTGACCAAATTTGTGCTAATTCATTTGAATTCATACATTTTTTTCAAAAATTTTCTATCATATTAATACCAAATCTT
This sequence comes from Litomosoides brasiliensis, assembly GCA_013365375.1. NCBI lineage: Eukaryota > Metazoa > Nematoda > Chromadorea > Rhabditida > Onchocercidae > Litomosoides > Litomosoides brasiliensis. The sequence continues at coordinate 5,353 of JABVXW010000220.1, read as the reverse complement.
CCTGACTTGCAATCAATGGAGCATAAAATTCGGGAAAGTTTACAATGCTCCATCCAGACAGATAGTCAATACACTGACTGCTCAGTTACATTGAAAGTTAAGTCTCTTTAGGGGAAATGAAATTATAGAAGGTACTTAGAGGATTATCTTAACGTGTTTTTATACATAATGAAGCATAAAATTCATAATAAATTTCGAAAAGTCATCGAAATTACGCTCTATCGTTCGATTTACAGTCCAAATTGTCGAATGAAAATTATGTGATTTGAAATTTTTGATAAATTAATAGTTTAATGAAGGAAAAGGAAAAGAAAGATAGGAACAAAAAAGTCATTTTCTTTGTTGAAGAAATAATATCATAATATAAATTGAATTTTGTACGAATTAGTATAATGTTTTTAAAAATATGAATAAAAAAATTGTTTACTGATCTGAGCTTTTCGAAAAACAATACCAGCCGTGAAGTATCAGAAGCAATTCAATCAAACTGTAATGAAAATATTAAGAAAAAAAAAGAGAAAAACACATTCGTTCAAGTTAAACGTTGAGTCATTCCAACATAATCCATAGAACAATAACCTAATTAAAAAATTTTTAATTCCTTTTTTAACGATATACGACGAATTTCAATAATATTTGCGAGGAACTTCAATAACGCTTGTAACAATTAACCAAAAAATGTGTCAGTGAAGTGCTTGTTTTGTCGGACCCATCCGTGAAAATGCGACAACCTTTTTTTTCCAGACGTGAGTCTTAGTCATAAATGTGCTTCACACTCTTACAGCTGACAAAGCAACTTTAACTACTCTTTTCAAGCTTAATCTAGCTAGACTCATTCATCTAACATTTTTCATGATTTTACCAGCAGAACTAGCATGATCAAAACTAGCATACTACTACTACTACTACTACTGCTGCTGACCATCACTGCTTCCTTTTCGACTTTGCAATGCAATCTAAAAAATTTTGTCTACATTTTCTTTCCTTTTCTTGGGTCACAGAGTTTAAATTAAAAAAAGAAAGAAAAGGAATCGAATATCATTCAGTCGTTACAGATGCCTTTGATGAGGTGTGTTACAGATTGAGAATACAAGCAAACTATTAATGGTTAGAAAATAAAACTCAAAGACACAAAATATATCAGCATGTTATGAAATACAGTTGACAAACGAAAAAGGTGATGGAAAGTTCAGGTGATTTTGAGACATCAAAACGACATATTCATATGGATATCACTGTAATTAAAAGGATATCATGAGATAACAAAAATGAAAAAGAAAGAGCATAGGAAGGTTGTAGAATACGATAAAGCTTTAAAGTTTAGAAGATATGTAGAGAAAGAGTCGTAAGATGGTACCTGAAATACTTGATGAATTGGAAAAGTTGAAAATTGTGCCCGAAACAGAAATGATAAATTAATCAGAACAATGCTATTCTGCTTGTAATAGGTCCTGTAAGCAAATAAATAGAATTGGATTTCAACGAAATCAGAATTGGCTCAAATAGTTCAGCAATTTGTGAAGTCATCTGATTTGCAATAAAAGCTGATAGTTTGATAATGTTTAATCAGACAATATAGCCAGTAGAAGTGAACTGACAACAAGTTAACACAACGCCATATGTCATCATCATATTAGTCACCTGCACTTCAAGAAATCTCAATTCATTTTGAATTTTCAAAAGTAAAATTCATATTATATGGCTTTGCAATGAGATTTTTCGTAAGCATTAAGAAATCAAAAATTTTTTATACTTTTTCTCTGTTAGAAATGTTTTCAAATTACGCAAATTATGATCTAATGATGTTAGTAGTATGCAATTAGCAATGGAAAAAGAAAAGTGGAACCCGTATAATCCATCCACTACTTCATCTCCTATGATTAATTTAGTTTTCTGATCGCAGTCGCAGATGGTTTTCAGTTGTGAGCAATGATTCGTCACGAAAAAAAAAGCTCAAAGAGAAAAGCGTGCGCCTTCGAAGATTATTAAAGTTAAGTGAGATTTTCAATTACGTGGGTTGCTTCGTAGGATGAAGTTACGATGCAGCATGCAGCAACTGAGAGGTTGTGGAGAATTTGTGGCTTGTCAGATTATGGTGTAATTGTTTTCGCGTTACTTTCTTTGTGCTGCGCTTCCTTTGATTTTATATACATATTCTATAGAAAATTTTCGGATCCGGAATTTTTAGAATAAAACAAAATCTCAACAAAAAAAGGACCTGGAAACTAGCAATTGAAAGGAAATTAAAGCGCAAGACTTATTGGAAAGTGAATAGCGTGTTATCAATAATTACAGTAGAATCAATCACATTCAATCTATATCTTATACTTTGCTATACTTTCATACAAATTTTTTACTAAAAATAGAAAGGGATTTAGGTTCAGCTTCTTGCGTACTCACTAAAGCACTACGATAACAGAATATTGTTATGTGTTGATAAGTTATTTGGGCAATCATTAAAATCATCCTTAATCCTTATAGCTGTTTCTCCTAACAAACAGCTGTTTTTTCTCAATTTGGAACTTCAAGTTTAAGAAAACAAAATATAAGAGATTTAAATAAAAAAGGAACGAAATTTTTGAAGTAATAAAACCGGTGTTATCGCTTTGAAAATCTCAAATGTTGACGAATTACGATAATGAGAAGATTGAGAACAATAAGCTGAAAATCCAAATTTAGAATCAGTTGAAATAAAGGCAGCAGTTCAAAAATTTCAAACTCCAGTGAAATTTAAAATTCAGGAGAAGCTTGGAATGAATGAATTGCTACGATGCGAATTGTTGAGAGAATGAATGTGAAAGCGACCATGTATATTTGCACATTGAATAAAGTAAGTGGACCTTAGTGTGGTCGTTAATAATGACAAAGAGCCGACACCATTTTTAACTTTAAGATAAAAAATATTTCCATATTCTACTTCTACCTGGATGTGGTGTGGATGTATGAACGAAAAGGTCTAGTCTAATCTAGCATAAATCGTTAGAGATCATCTTCAGTGCAACTACCATACCTACTTCTTCATTCGCCATAATCTATTTATAACAATGCCTATTTCAGTCAAAGCTTAATAGTTTAATGTCATTTGAAGCAAGAAATTTCCGATCTTTTAATGGCAGTTGTGTTAGGAAAACAAAAATAAAGTATCAGGGAAATCTTTTCTCGCAAATAGCAAATTCCTTCACAAATAATTTATATTTTTATGAATTGTAGACGAACCAGTGATTTGTGTGACAAACGTTAAGTGTACTTGCACATTGTTGGTCTTGAAATATTCCATTCAATCCATTTAAAGTGACATAATTTTCAGAATAACCTTTACTACCATCATTTAGATCATATAAGCATTTCGTTTCACAGTCATTTTTATACCTGTCATGCCATTTTGATTCGTTATTATAAAAATATTCGTCCATTAATTAGAAAAGTATGCAAAAAATCATAAGTAGGTAGATGGATATGTTAACGAAACACTATTTAATACTTTGAGATGTTTCGCCTAATCGCTTGTAATTTATTAAAATTTGAGACATTTGCTCACCCATGAATATCACGTTTCATATTCAAAATGTTAACAAGCATGCACTAATTTTTTATAAAATTTAACTTACCAAATTAGTCTACTTTCATAAACAGAAACTATTGATTGGATGCCATGAAAATCCGACGACATAAAATTGCAACGCATGTGAGACTCAATATTTTACAAATTCATGAGACAAGAAGTATCCATGAGAAGTATCCATGACGTGTTCATCTGTCAAAATGGAAATTTCAATTCAGTCAACTTCAGTTTATTGCAAAGGAAGCAAAAAAGAGCAAGAAAAGTAAAACATCCTATTCGATCGTGTTCATTTACTATTTCAGGACGAGAAAATTGCCATAAAAAATTGTCATGCAGTTTCCTTAAGTTCTTTATTTACAACAAGGCATTCCCAAAACTTCTCTTTTAATTAACAACAAGAGAAAGTGAACCGAAGAGATTAAATTAAAACATAAATGGGAAACAGCGAGACCTTTACTGATATTCATTACTGATAGTGATATAGCAGTTTACAGTAAGCAGCAGCAGTTTTATTAGTTGTAGTAATTTTAACTCCTAAATGACAGTTAGTTTGAAATTAAACATTTTCACACAGTTTCTACTAAAGCAATAAATTGCATAATTCGTTGAAATTTATCAAAATCACCATATGCCTTGTGTTCATTTGGAAAGCAACTGAAGAATCAGTACACGTAGAGAGTGTAAGGCAAAACTTTGCTAAACTAATTGGATACTGCAAATTATGCATAAATTACTGTTATTTTTATTCACTGCTCTATCTATTTATATGTTAGTACAAAATGTTTTTGTCCAAATATTCGTTTCATATATTTTTTTTAAGAAAGTGTTGGTAAAAAGCATAATTAAATTTGACGACATGAATATTAAAAATGTCTGTGATTTTATGAGGGTTTGAAAGGAGCAGCATACATTCAATAGAATGCATAATTAAACTAAAGAATTTTAATCTTAGTGGAAAAAAATCAAGTTGAAAAAACTGACGACAAATTGTATTCGATGCATAACAGTAACATTTGTTTGAAATTAACTGAGTGAAACGAGTTAAAAAATAAACTTTCATTAAATTCACTCGATATGTTCACTTCAATCAAAATTATGAACTTTACTAAATTTAGTTTATGTGTAAGAGGATGAAAAGTTTTTCGAAAGCTCTAATTTTTGCACTGCTGAAGAAATCTTGTTAACAATCAGCACGAGCTATCCACATATGCGAAGTGATTTTTGAAGAGCCAATGAGTTATTTGGATATGAAAAATGAGTGAAAGTTCAATCTCTCAAATTTAGAATTCATTATTTCTTTTCTGTTTTTTAATATTTTGCAAAACGAGCTTAATAGCAAAATCAGAAGAACGTTGAAAGCCATGATGACCTTAACAGGTGGCATAGTGTTGCTGATGACCGAGTTCGTATCTCTTTAAATGAAATAATCTGATGTCTGATATATACATGCATTTTCGGAGATTTGGTGTGTTTCAACACTTCCATAGCTACAGCTTCGATATCCACGACATAGATAATCGTGATGATTATATCGTATAAAAAAAAGAATAACAATCCATCAGATGTTATTAACTTCGCTTAAAATTATAGCTACTCAATAAGACCGAACTTTGTAATGCTACATTTCAAAATATATCAGGTAGGGTATTTTCTTAACAGGTCAAGGCCTGCTGTCGGGAAAGCCGAGACTTCTAACACAAATTATATAAAAGGTCCCTAAGATTTGCCATATAACCAATTTCGTAATGATTGTTAAATCCCTTTGTCAATTTTACATTGTAGTCTGTAACA
>JABVXW010000219.1:14923-92409 GCA_013365375.1 Litomosoides brasiliensis | reverse complement strand
TAATAATAATAATAATAATAATAATAATAATAATAATAATAATAATAATAATAATAATAATAATAATAATAATAATAATAATAATAATAATAATAAACAATGATGATAATAATAACAATGATAATAATAATGAAATAATAATAATAAGTAATAATGATAATAATAATAATAAATAACCGATAGGGAGAACGGAAAATATAGCTTGGATTTGGCGAAATTTACGATGAATCATTACATGTGCTGCTGATAGAAGAAGTTAGAATTTGTTTGCTTCTCTTCAGTCCTTTTTTTGTTTTTCTTTTGTTCATTTTTTCCTTTTACATTCAATTTGAACAAAAAAAAGGAAAATAATAAGTGAAAAGTCACTTAAGGCTTTCAAAAAACTTCAATGAATGCCTAATTTCTCCTCTCTTCCCCTTCTTGTAGCTTTTTCTTTCATTTCTGAACCAATAATATGCTGAACTTTTCTTATATTATTTAAATTAGATGAAATCACTTAAATTAAAACTTTGATAAATTACAGTATACGTTTGCAAATTGCTGTTTCACTGGGTTTTTTTTTAAAGTTAAATAAGTAATATTTTTCAAAACAAAAAGAAGTTATTAATTAAATGATTGAGAGGAATGAAATTACACTCATGAAATTATCTACTTTTAATGAATGATCAGAAATCATAGACCTCGTGCTCATTCAGGTAGGTGAAACCGGTTCATTATAAATTACTTAATACTGGAAGGTATTCTTTTTAATCGTTACTGTGTCCAAAGTATTCATTATTGCTTGCTGTAACTTTTGTTTCTGAAAATTTTGAAAAGTTTTTTTTTTTAATAAAAGATGTTTCATGAAGATTTTGCTTGCTTAATTGTATAATTGAATTGAGAAAAAAAAAACGGATGCGTTCAGGGGGTAGGATGCGTGTTTTTGGAAACAATCTTATCCTACAAAAATTCTAACACTTACGTCTTTTGCCCAGCGCGTAAATATAGTTCCGTTTCCAATTACGCGTAAATATAGTTACGTTTCCAATTACTTCTCCTTTTCTTATGCTAATCATTTTTTGCGCATATTTCATTTTCTAAAAAAAGGGACATTATGCAAGTAGTATTTTAAGCCTGCAATTTATCACTGTAAATGCTATCAGTGAGTGTTTTGAAATTTTTTTAAACATTAAATATTTTTGCATAAAAAAAATTTTATTTTAATTAAAATTGTTAACTTTCTACCAAATAAAAAAAAAATACGAAATTAGCTAACAAGCTTTACAGTGTTTATCCTAACTGTTTTGCAATAATTATTTTATAAATTGATTTTATTTTTCAATAAATTATCAATTGCTAATCTTCCGCTTCTCATTCGTTGATCCTTCTTCTCCTCTCTCTCCCTCTCTCTCTCTCTCTCTTTTTGCTCTGCGCATGATTTTTTTATCTCGCAGTGATTGAGCATTTAGTAGTTTCTACAAATTTAATGCTTTCCCACTGATTCATTATCGATAAAGTTTTCATCGGTGATCAGTGGGAAAATTGTCCGTCCTCTCTGATAACGCGCAGTTCGTCCTCTTACATTGTAATTTTTCACAAATTTTACATAATCCTTTTAATTTTGCGCAATTCTTTTAATTTTCCTTAATTATTTCAATTTTTTGCGATCAATGTTTTTTGCTTTTAATTTTGTTATTTCAAATTTTCATGAAAATATTCACCTATCGCTCGTTCATTTCGCTCTAACTCTTTACATCTATCGGTTACTTTTTAGTTTTTTAATCATCAAATTTTAAATTCCAATTGCTTTAAAATTCCAATTCAAATAACAACTTTTTAAATTCCAATTCAAATAGCAATCATTATCGTCATCGTCAACAATACAAGCAATACCTGCGGTTAATTGTTTCATTTTTCTTAAGGGAGTTCTTTTGCTAATTTCCGATTTGTATAACTCTTATATTTATATTTTTCTTTTTTTTATATTAAAATTTTTTTTATATTTATATTTTTCTTGAGTAGTGTAATCTCAATGCTACCTTTATTTTTTTTATTCATAGATGATAATTAATTTTAGATGTTCCACTGTGTTGCATATTAGTCATTCATCTCTCATTTACTTTTTGTTACTTAAAAATGAAAGTGCCTACAGTGCTCATTTAGCAGCGAGAAAAAAAAAACATTTTTCAAAAATTTCAAACTTCGCAAAGTTAAATTTATATTTTAAATAATTTTTAATTAACTTCGTATATAAACTGTAAAAAAAAATTTTATTTTTTTTTGCAATAATTAATTTGCAATTAATTATTCGTTACGGAAGAGTTAAATAACATCAAACGCGGCAGAATTTCAAGAAAGAAATATGTGTATTTAAGGTGTTCACTAACCATCTGAACGATACCATTGCTTATTTCTATTCCAACAATTAAACTATCCATTAAAATTTGTAACTTATTTATTGCTATATGTTAAAGCAATTTCACATCTGTTGAATTGCATAAAATTTTAGAAATTTTATAAATTTCGACTTCTACTACATTATTTTGCATTTTTAAACACACATATATATATTTGTAAATTTACCTGTTCTATGTCAAAATGATAGTATAAAAGTAACTAAGCAAATAATATTTAAATTACCTGTTTACTTTTCATCAAAAGTAAAACAAAAAAAAAGCAAATAAAAATAAATAAATTTTTTTTATTTAAAATAGCAAAGAGAAGGACTAATTAACAGCCATTTTTATTTTCATTAGTATTTTAATCATTTCACATTTATACTTTTTTCCATCTCTGTTACACCTCATAAAATCTAAATTCATTGCTACCTATTTCCTCTTTTCCATTCATGAAACCGAAAAACGGATACTGCCGAAAAATTTCCAATTCATCTAACTTATCGTCAACTAATCCTTTCTTTTCTTCAGTTATACTTCCTTTTTTTCTTCTTCTTCTTCTTCTTCTTCTTCCGTTTCATCGAAATGTCTTCTTTGAATTGTGAACGAATGAAAAAGATTTAAATTTGGAAAAATGAAAATAAAACTGCGAAGAAAGCAAACTTTTAATAAAATTATATCCTTTCCTCTTCGGTATTTTTCATTGATTTCATTTGTTTATTTTAAATTTATCATGCCTAAATAAATAAACTTGCTTGTTCGCATCCTGATCCTGATCCGGTTTTCATCTGATCTAATCTAATTCTGTTTCCAGCCATTTCTCTTCCTTTACTGTAATGCATTGAATTAATTAAAATTAAATGACATTTACAACTTTCATCCCTACCACCACTCGTACGCTTTCTCTTTTTCGTTGTATAAATTTGAAAAAGAGAAATGAACGGAACGAGCTATTCGGTCGAAATTTCATTCATTACACTTTTATAATTTACAATCACATCTTTTTTGCATTTTTAGATTATTTAATTAAAAAAATAATAAGTATGGCATTTTTAAAATATTATATTTCCTAATTAAGCAATTCATTGAAATTGTTGATTTGCATGAATAAATTAAATTTATTTTAATTTTTATTTATTTGATTGCATAACAAATAAAACTTTATGGCTTCTTACTTTCCTTTCCAGTCCTCCTACTATCACTAATTTTCTCTTAATTATCTGTTAAAATGGAAAAATTAATTTTTTTGGAAATGTTTTTTTCTTCAGTAGTTGCTGCAAATCAATGATTTCCTGATTCATTGCTCATATTTAAATGAAAATTTAATAACATTTTGAGGTACAAAGAGGTGAACAAGGCTAACTATCCAATTGATGTGTTGAAATGCAATTTAATTGAATTTGTTTGCACAAGTTTTTCACTACCATTAAACCATCAGCCATCATTTCCATTTCTGATTGTCGCAAATTTTATTTCTTAAAAAAAAATCAATCATTTTTTCTTTCTTTTTTTTTGCCACAACTAACTAACTCTTATAAAACAGTTAGCAAAGTCTAATTTAATAAATTATAATTTTAAGAAAATGAAATTTGTTTTATTGGATAATTAGAAATTGTAATTTAACAAAGGACGGAGGATGAAACAATGGAATTGTTCTGTTCATTTGATAAAATACGATAAAATTACGGTTTTTTTTCCACGTACTCTAATAATTACACAATTGAAAGACGTGACTGATCGCATTGATAATTAGACTATTCAAAAACTGACTATTACTGCGTAATTAGATAGTTTAGAAAAAAAAGACCAATATGAATGGATTTATTAAATTAAAAATTCAAGGAATGGATATTTTAGAACGAATAAAAAACGTTCGTATTAATTTGTCATTTATTTACAAAATAAAAATTAAGCTGTGACATCACTATCAATTATTATTTCACACTTCAATTCACATAACTATTTCATTGAATTATCTAATTTCCTTTTCTAATAAAATTTAAATTTGGGTGTAAAAAAATGCGAAAATGATACAAGTCGTATCAGTGTCACCATATCACCAATTGTATGTTCAGCTCGTATTTTAAATAAAATTTGAAAATTTAAATTAATGTATATTGAAAATAAGATTTTTAATTTCAATTTTTTTCAGTCAGTTTTTTTTCAGTTTTCCGGTTCCTGTTCTTTGATATATTAATTCAAATTATCAGTTTAACTTATTGTTGTTATTCCACAATGACTAATTTTCTTAAATTCCAAAAAATAATTTAGGATAGTTTAAAGAGAAATAACTTAAATTTCAAATATTAACAAAAACTTATGAAATTTTTTGATGTTAAACAAGCAACGTTGCGTGCTTCCTACAATTTAAGTTACAATCCTTCCTAAATTATTTATTTTCAATTGCACAATATCAGTAAATAATCAGTGATAGGCTTTAACTGATAGCCTTTTATAAACAATCATAAAAAGTATTATCATTTCAGATAAAATGTGTATATGAATGAATGACGTTACGTTAATGACGTAATTACCAATTAACTGCTCTATCAATTAATATTCCATCCTTGTAGTGCTAACGGTTTATTGCTCAATTCATATGCAGTAATTTCTTTCATTCATAATTTCCATTAGGAAATCATTGAAATTTGCATAATTTAATTTAAAATAAAAAATTTAAATAATTAAATTTAAAACGTAATAGCTGGAGAAAGTAAGTGGAAAGATACGTATTTTGGTAAGCTTTCTCGATAAGATAAATGACGCATATCATCTATTCTCCATCTCCTTCCGTCTCAATATCATTAGACTTTTATCTTACAAATTTATCATTTATCGATCTAATTAGCAAGTCAAATTAGACACTGTCTCACGTGAATTATCACTTTTACGTTTAACTTATAGTCTTACATAAATTTTATTTCATTATCCTTTCTGTTTTTCAATTTCCATTATTTACAATTCTTTCTACGTTCGTCTTTTTCTTCCTCTCACATCACAACACTCTTCATTAATTACAAACGTCAAAACATTAGCTGACAACATCAAACAAAATGCATTTCCGAAATTAACTTCTTTATGACAGAAATAAAAAAAGGCATATCAAATAGCTACGTGCAAATTAACTACATCTTTTGATGCAATTAAATTGATTTAAATTTTGCAAAATTTTTTTTTTTGCTACTTTATTTTTGATTGAAAAGTAATAAATTTGTTTAAATAAACTTAAAAATATTTCTACTAACTGATAACCGTACTTGTTGATTTGTGTCTATTGATATTTAGTGATTCGGAATGGACACTTATCTGTTCAGTTACATACTTATCCGGTTTTGCCAGTGTATATCAGCATCAGTAATGATTCATTCAGTAAACTTGTTTTTTCTACAAGCATTAAAATGAGAAAAATTTTAAAAAGCTAATTTAAAAGAAAAAAAAAGAACAGTTCTTAGGTGCTACTTTTGATCCGTTCAAGCTGCCTGCCTACCTCACTTATTTTTCAATTCAAATATTTGTTTGCTTTGTTGATTTTGTAGAGAAATCAGTTTGGACCGTTGTAAAATGAGGAAATTTTTATTGGAACGGCTATTTCGATAGATCGTTTGAAGGTCAGTAATTATATTGTCAAATTATTATTAACTTCAAATAAAATCTTTCTTTCTCTTCCTCCTGCAATCTCTTTTTTTCTTTCCCTCTCTCGCCATTCTTTTCAGTATTATTTTAAAATTTCATTTGATGATAGTTATATTAAAAACTAGCAGCTAATTAATAAAATTTACATGAAATTTAATTTACATTTTTATTTTTTAATTTACATTTTTTACATTAAATTTAATTTACATTTTTTTACCCATTTAAATCAATTCATATATTGGTTAGCTACTATGCAGTAGATTTATTTGTCAATTAAAGGCTTGAACTTTTCTTCAATTCCTGTGATTCTTCTAACAAGCATCTATTTTTAAATGTCTAGTTGAAAAACGAATTTTTAAAATTTTGTTTCAAAGATGCTTTAATTAACAGAGTTCTATATTTCAATGTTTGTTGATATTTTTGCAAAAAAAAATTTTTTGTAGTATTTTAATTAAAAATTAAAATAAGCAATTGAATTTCTTTCCGCTCTAACAGTTTGTAATTTTCCAAATCCTAACATTTAATTGATTTTCATCCGATTAATCAATCAATAATAACGCAAAATATGTAGTTGTTGTTGGCAAGAAGAAGAGTGTGAAATTTTCGTTCTTTATTAAACGCTGACATCACTTTCATTCCACGTATGACCTTGACGTAAAAACTCTTTCTTGTATACTATTGGGCGTCAAAAGACTTTTGTGTAAACATCTCATTTTCTCGTTTTAATGTTCCTCATCCCGTTGCACGGCCTACATCTGTCCTTCCATCATTTTTGTTTGTGTTGCAAAGCCTAAAGGCTAATAGCAATACCGCTAGCTATAATAAGCTCATAAAAATGACACTAACTTATCGATGTTATCAAAAAAATTGGAAATAAACAAAGGACCTCCTCGACCGGTCAATTGTTTACCTGTCTGTCTACTGCATCACTCACTTATTTGGAGATTGCCTGTTCCGCAATCGTTGCGATTATTATTGCATTATCGCCTACTTCACCAGTGTTAATTGTTCATAATTATTGTATTAATGGTTGTTGTAGTAATATTTAGTAAAAATATTTACTATTAATATTTATTACTATTTGATAATAATTTCAGTATTTAAGTAGTAGTAGTAGTAGTTTGTTGCAGAAATACCACAATATATATATGTGTAGATATGTAATTTGTGAGATAAACTCATTTTACGATCCGATTTTACAGTCATTTTATCGCAACACTTTCATGAATAAAAGCAAAGTACAGTAAAGCAGGTGACCGACCCTTTCCTATTTTTCAAAATCTTTTATGATACCTCTATTATCCGATCATATAATATAATATATTCTGATCATAAAACTCACATAAACAGTACAACAACGAATGTAGTTGTTTCTGTGCACAACTTTTCCATGATTATCTTTCACAATCAATCAATAATTTTTAAAGCATAAACTAAACATGTTATAAATTTTATTAAATTTATGAAATTAAATTTTGAAAAATAATCCTTACAACGGTCATACTTTTATAATAATAGCGCAGAAAAAAAAAGGGCTTCCGGTGTTAACAAGGTGATGTAGAATATTAAGAAAATTAAAGTTTAATTTTGGTTTTGGTTGTATTAAGATGGTATTACTTAGTTTTGATTTATTGAACGTTTAATTTTTTGTGCACTGCTAATTTGCATAAAGTGTTATTGGAGGAAATTTTATATCAAAGAGAAATAAGAATGATAAATAGAATTATCGCGCAATATTTGATATTAATATGATCGATGGATTTGTCATCCTAATTACTCCGATCATTTATTGATATCATTTTTGCTGCATTAATTAACTTCCTTATCAGTTATTAATATGATTTGATTAAAATTAAACTAATTGCTCCTCCTTCAATAAGACAATTTACAACAATGGATATCTGAAGAAACAATAAGTGGCATCTAAAAAGTACAAGTTGAAAAGCTAGACGACTTTAATAAAAATTTCTGTCAACTTTTCTGCCATTTTCAGGCTGACTAATTTATTTCACATTATCATTCATTTTAATCATATTGTACTTTCCTGCTTAGAATATCATTTTAGGTCTAAATTTTATTTTTTTTTTTGTTTCAAATTTTTTTTTAACAATCTTATATTTTTAATTAAGATAGTTCCTCATTTTCTCCGTTCTAAGTTCAAATTTAAAAAAATTCCTTTTTTTTTGATAACAATTAATTTTTGCAAATTACTGTTATCAATGCCAAAGTGTTTGCGGTAATTCTTATGCAAAAATTATTTCTATTAATAATTATAGCGACACTTTTACGTTAATTTTACACTGTCACAATTTATATCGATAAACTAAATTGATGTTTTATTTTTTGTTGTTGTTTTTTTCCGCCCACAAACAGTTTACAACCGGTCCTTTCATTCAGGCTGTGGTCAGGCAGTACAAAAATCTGTTCCGTTTGTTACTGTACAAAAAGATATGATGTTATTTGCAAAAAAAAAACAATAATTAACTAATTTCTTGTGGTCAGAAAAAAAAGTACTATACAATAGAATGAATTAAAATTGTACGAAAAGTTCATTTCGAATATTATGAGCGATAAATTTGCCCATTAAATGTATTATTAACTAATAGACAAAAAAAGAGGAGAGAGAGAGAGAGAGAGAGAAGAAGAAGATTGTTGTAGGATATGACGTTATGCAAATGTCCTAGAAAATAACTATCATAGAATTAATTCTATTTGATTATTTTTCAACAACTATCACACCAACATCATCATTTCCTAATTCAGTTCTCATACAACGATTCAGTTTGTTTGATGAAATGGACATCGAGAAATGATGTCATTTTTTTAAAAGAAAAAATAGAAATTGTTTTTTTTTTTGAAGGACATCAAATTTTAATCAAAAGAAAATACATTGATCGTTTGAGTGTGATTTAATTTTTTTTGAAGAAATTACTCAACCATTTTATGCCTATGAATGAAATGAATTAAGGAAGGCCGTTGCAAAAATGTGCGTAGTTGATGGATGGAAAGATTGAATTTCCACTATTTATTGACCGAAATTATGATAAGAGAAGTTATAGTGAGATGTAAATAAATTTCGAATTGGTTGGTTATTTTTTTAAATTTGTGAGAAAATAATTTTTACAATTTTAAAAATTTATTCGTATAGAAATGTAAACATACAATATCTGCAGAAGTGATTTAATTTTAATTTTTTACAAGATATTCGAATAAGAAATTTAATTAATTGATCACTTTATTTGAGTTGTATGTAAACGGGAATTGTTGAACTGTTCAATGATAGTAGAGAGAAAGTAGTTGATAATACTAAATTTCATTAGTTTTACAAATGAAAGGATTGTAATTTTGAGTCAAATAATTGCTCAAATATCAGTCTTTACTTATCACTACTCCATTAATCTTTACTTATCACTACTCCATCAATCTTTACTTATCACTACTCCATTAATCTTTACTTATCACTACTCCATTAATCTTTACTTATCACTACTCCATTAATTTACAACAATACACGTGCGCATTCCATTCATTTTGGTAAAATTTATTCGACAGTCTTCCATTTAAAATAATTAAAAAAAGTTTTGCAGTAGAAATTATCAGCTGTAGTTGCTGCAACACAATGATTAGATTTTGGAAATTTCTTCTTTTATTCCTTCAAATAATTTTTACTTCTTCTTCAACTGTGTTGTATAATCAAAATGTTGTCATTTTCATTAAATGATAGCACTGACTGATAAATTAATTGAAAATTGTTTCCTTTTCATTTCTTTTCCTTTTTTCTATTTTGCGATATTTTCGATTGAATTATTTACAAATTTATTTTATCGTGTCGTTTTTAACTAAAATACCATGACTACTCGATCATTTCATTTCAGTTTAATTTTCTAACAACACTAAATGATATAGTAATAACATAATCTTTATCATTTAATACCAATTCAGGTTGACCTTCAACCCTTAAAGGAGATGTACTGCACATTTAGTGAACGTTGTAGAAGTGCTGAATGAGAGGAAGTGTTAATAGTGATAATGATAGTAGCAATGTGCAAACTTTTCCTCCAATTCATTTTCACTCTTATCACCTATTTCGTAACTAATCATTTTATGAAACATCAATGAGTTGACAAATATGGAATAATTTGTCGGTAAATCAGAATTAGCAGGTAAAAATTATTATCAGTTGAAACAATGGGATATGAGAAATGATTGGGATTGATATGTATGCTGAGAAACCAGTACATTAAGTGGGAAAGAGTTTAATTTCCACTTTACAAACAAGTTTCTCTTCTAGTTTTTCCACCGTTCCTACTTCTCCTATCATTGTTTCGCATCTTTTACGCACACTCTACACGTATATATCAAAGGATTTATGACATTTCACATGGGTCTTTGTTTTAAGTTTATATTTTATAGCACATAAGTTCATCAAATGTTACGACAAAGTCGTCGTCTGCAACGTTAGAGAGGAACTTACGACACTACTGAACGTGAATACAACACTACTGAACGTGAATATTACAGCATGCCATTGTACAATATTGTTGTTTTTACATTGTTTTTAACCTAAAATTGTGTTTTTTTTAAAATATTTTTGAAAAAAAATTTACAGAAGAAAAAGGATATGTTACCGGAAAATATATCCGTTCCGGAGGAGAGTGAATGATGTTGATAATTTATAAGCGATACACATCCACTCTTTTGCTTAATGGATTCAGCGTAGAATGGATGCTATATCGGATAATTTATAAATGTAAAAAGCGAACTTTTGAAACTGTAAAGTTTTAATGCATATTTTTATTTCTTAATTTACGGCAATCCTTTTGTACGATAATTTAGATCAGTAAAAATTACTGAAAAAGTTTGCAGATTTGAAACTTTTACGTATCCATTTTTGATCTTTGACTTCAGCACAGATTCTCATTTCCCATGTTTGTCAAAATGACAAATGGGTGTCGTTGAAATTCAGGAAGAGAGCATTTGAAATATCTACTACTCAAATTCGCTTACTTCTATGAAATTATCATAATGTTAACAGTGATTTATCATCAGAATTATCACTTGTTCAATTTTATGATAACAGTCGTCATAATTAATGATGCAATTAACAAAAACTTTTACGTCTAATACTAAATCACTTTTTGCATATTACGCTGATGTTACCTTATCATGTGGCATATATCCGATAAACTAGGATTGTTCAACGCTTAATTACAAATGAAATTGCAAGTTACGTAAGCTGAAATTGATTTTTTCGTAATAATATTTTGTCTTTTTGCAGGAAAAATACATGACCAACCGTTGAATCATTACGTCACGTTACCTTTGCGTTATTCACATCATTTGTCAACTATTTCTCGGTTAATGAGGAAGGTAGAAAATCAGCAATTATGCGTGAGTTTACGTTTTTCCTTTCTGCCTTCTCAATTTATTGCATTTCTTCTATTACATCCAAATGCAGTTGCTATCATTCAGTTATCAGTGATACTTTTGTTCTAAAAATATTTAAAAAAAGGACAAATGTCGTGCTACAACAAAGATATCGAAGAATTAAACATCACCGGTTGTTTTGAGCCATTAATTTGATAACATTTCATAAAATTTATCGGTAATGTCTACGTAATGGACACGTAAATTCTTTTATTTGCTACTGAAATTGATCTTTTTTGATCACGTTTGCGTGATAAATGACATTTTATTTAATCATTTGATCTGCCGTCAAGCAAAAAAAAGGAGGAGAAAGGTGCTCCCTCCCTAAAATGTCACTGATAAGAAGCTGAATTTTATCATTTAATTTTAGAGCACAATAAATAAGTTTGATTGTTGGAGCAGTTGGCGTTTGAACTAAATTCATCTCTTCTTACACTTATGGTTCTTATCATTTAATTGATTGCCTGTCGCTAAAGCTCAGGTTAAACTTCAAATATGCACCGATCGCTTCATCGCCTTTTCCTCATTAGCTTTGTGAATAGCACTCATTTCATTTTACTCTAAATTAGATGATGTTAAGATGCTCTTGCAAGTTTCATTTTCCGAAATGATTCTGTTAAAATTCTTCATTTTTAATTAATTTTTAAATTTTTAGTGACATCTATCCTTCTTATGTGCGCTCTTTGTGTACAAATGAAGCACATTCCATTTGATTTATTTCATTTTATTTTCCTCCTTCTATTCTTTCTTCTTCCACTGTACAATTTCAGTATGATTAAAATGCCATGTTAATTTCATTATTATATTTTAAAAATGTAAAAACGGCAACTCCCCGGCCGGGAATCGAACCCGGGTCTCGCACGTGACAGGCGCGGATACTCACCACTATACTACCGAGGACTTGTGATTCTCTCAATCACTTACTGTCTGTCTAAGTATTTTTCAAATTTATTGAAAATTTGAAAAATGCTTGAAATTGCACATTTAGAATTGTATATTTGCCAAATGGAAAGCATAGAATCTTTCTTGAATACAAGCCAAGCATAACTGATAAGTGTTAAGTATTAGTGAAGCGCGTCAATTTCATTGATAAAATTTTCGTCATCAAAACTGCTGATAAGCATTAGCGATACCATTGACAAACAAAACAAACATGTAACACCTCTGTGTTATATTCTTAAATTACTTGTACTTTTTCAGCCGTTCTTTTTTAAACTTAAATGCGTGGGCGGATTTATCCACATGAGATCCCAAAGATCATTGTTTTATTTATTATTATTACTGTTGCTATTATTTATTATCACTTATTATTATTATCATTTATTATTATCTATTATCATTTATTATTATTATTTATTATTATTTATTATTATTATTTATTATTATTATTATTTATTATTATTATTATTTGTTATTATTATTTATTATCATTTATTATTTATTATTATTATTCATTTATTATTATTATTTATTATCACTTATTATTATTATCATTTATTATTATCTATTATCATTTACTATTATTTATTATTATTATTTATTATTATTATTTATTATTATTATTTATTATTATTATTTATTATTATTATTTATTATTATTATTTGTTATCATTATTTATTATCATTTACTATTTGTTATTATTATTCATTTATTATTATTATTTATTATCACTTATTATTATTATTACTATTATTAATTATTATTTTTGCTAATGATGAGTAGTAGCAGCAAAGTGAAATGAACACGAGCAACTGAAAAGCACGATTTGTAAACATAAACCTTTGTAATGTTGACATCGCCTGTAATGCAAATTTTAAAATAAGACAGGCGGTTCATAACATTTCATCCGAAATTATGACGCTGCTATCAAAGAATATGATAAATGTGATGTTTGAACTGTGACACAAGCGCATTGGCATGTTATTACGGCGGTGATCTTTGGAGATTTTCAACTGACGCGTTACATCAGTCATGTCACTGGGATACGCTGTGCTTATCTTATCATATTACTGTGAAATATCACTGATATCACTCATCGTTGCGGAAATATCAATGATTAGAACACGGATGAAACTATCGACAGAATGAATGAATAGGATTGTTAGAAGTTAAGGAAAAGAGGTGGAGGTATACTAAATTGGAATTGCTTACATTTAAAAAAGTGATTTGTTAAATTTATTTCGAAAAATCTCTTTTTCCTTTAAGGGAAAATAAATCCATTTCAGGTGGTGCATTTTTGATGCTTAAAAAAGGCAAGCCTTCTTCAATGAACTTGTTTAATATGAAGTAGTAGTAGTAGTAGTATTAAGCAGTTTTATTTTGACCTTCATACTAACGATGATGATGTTGGGGTTAATTGTTCATATGCATTTAGGGCAGGTCAGGCGGTCATTTCCCCTACAGGTGGTACTTTATGGAAATGCAGTTTGTGTGGGAAAATTTGCTATCTCTTCTCATTTATGCGACTTCACTCAAATGCTTCATCTTTAATGCTAAAACTTTTTTCTACTCATTTCGTATCATATTTTTTACGTTTTTTTTTCTTTTTTTGAAATTTTAATCCTTTATGATATTATTGATTTGTTGCTTTGCACCTGAAAATACCTGCACAATTTAGGAAATGTCTGGTTATCTTTGAATAAGCGCATAAATAGGCCTAACACCTATTTCATAATTCCCATTTCAATTGTCCTTGAATTTAATCCTACTTATCACTCACCTTATATGCATATATATCCTATCTTCTCCTGCATCATCGACTTCCTATACTCTTCCATTTTTATTGAAGAAAAAAAGTACCTAAGATATTACGAAAATTATCGCTATTATTATTATGCAAATTATAATCCTACTTTTTTTGATTATGAAATTATTGGTAAAAAATATGTTCTAAAAAAAGATAGGGAAAAATTAAAAGAATATGACTTAGTCGAAAATTTGATCAAATTTTCTATGAGCAGAATATCTTTTTTTTTTTCAATTTTTCCTCACAGCTAGTCAGTCATATTGTAGAAAAATTTTATTCAAAAAAAAAACCTCAGACACACAGATTTCAACGATCTGTTCATTCTTCTGGAAGATTTGCAAGAAGGAGCAGTGCATTGATAATTGAGTTAGTTTGACAATTTCAATTCATAATCGCTTAAGTGTAAAATTCTTCAATATCTCAGATACTTTTTCTATCAAATTTAAAATCTCTTTCCTTTTCTAAAATTGTTAAATTTCAAAGAATACCCGCTTATTTAAAATATATATTGAATTAATTAGTAAAAGATTTGAAAATTTTCATATTAATTAAAAGTATTTTCCTTCTTTTCTTCTCATTTTTCCTCTTTCTTCTCTCCGATACTTTCCACTCCTCGCTTCTTTTGATGTTGCATACATCAGTGCAACTGACAAATATCATTGGTAAGGAAGGATCACTAAGAAATTTGAAATTTGGAATTTTAATTCAACTGCTACACAGTGAAAACGATCTTGGATAGCTAGCTGATCTCTCTCTCTGTCAACTAATATTATGCCAATTATTTAAGTTATAATTTTTCATAAATAAAAGTATAATTTTTTTCTTCAATCCTTTCTTCTGCTTATTGCATTATTTTCTAATTAGCTAGCCGTTTTTTCATATTAAATTATACTTTAATAATGATATCTTACAAGTATTACTACAAGTACGACTCTTTTCCACCTGCACTTAGCCAGTGATCGATATAAAGTGAATAATTCGATAAACAGTCATTGTAACTGTGAATTTTTGTAATCCAAATTGTAATGGTGTGGGCGAATTTAATTTATATTTGCTTAAATTATTATTTTTTTGCATTTTTTTTATTAATTAATAATTTTAAAAGTTAAATTTTCTTCCCTTTTTATTATAGTTTCAAATAAATTTTGAAAAGAGAAGAAAATAGATAAAATAAAATATCACATTTCTTTTCTGTTAGTGCACGTGTCTTGAGAGTTGTGCGCTCATGCGCCAACATATACACATGCACGCCCACACCGCCCACACACGCACACGTATACACGCACACGCTTACTTCGCTTCCCATAAGTATATTGAGTGAAATACAGCCGAAAGCAAATTATAAATTGACGATTTATACTATCATAAGTAATGTTAAATTGAAAATTTCATTTCATTTAATTCTTTTTTTTTGCCTATTTCAGTTGTCAATTATTGAAATTTAATTACTTTCATTTTTTTGTTTTTTTGCTCACTTTATCTTTTTAAATTATTTTCTTTATTTCGCTCAATTTTATTTCATTCATTGATTGCTCGCTCATTTGCATATTTCTTTTTTTCTCAACCAATTTTTTCATTTATTTTTACAATTTGTTAAATTAGTTTAAGTGCTGTGCTTACCTGTGGTGTTGTTTATTAACTTAATTTCGTTAATTAAAATATGATTGATGCAACAATGTATACGCCCGAAATTCCAGAAATGATTTATTGCGTCAACCAGCAATTTCCAATTCCTTCAATTACGGTTGCATCGAACAAATATCATTGCTTAATAGTTAAAGTAAATAAGCGCCCATTGTTTCATTTAGTAATATTTTATTTAATTTGATATTATTTATTATTATTTCATTATTATTGATATTTTATTATTATTATTATTATTATTATTATTATTATTATTATTATTATTGTTATTATTATTATTATTAATTATTATTATTATTATTTTATTATTATTATTATTATTATCACTATTATTATTATTATCATTATTATTATGATGTTATTTATAGCTCATACTATGTTACTGTCAATTATTGTTTAATAAAATGAAAATCATATTTAATTTAGTTTATTATTTTTTATATTTAACGCCTATAAAAAACATTTAAAAAAATAAATACCTAAATGAATGAATGGTTATTAGTTTGACGCTTTAAATATATTTTAATTAATTTCAATATATTCAGTATCTATTTAGCAAGTGATTAATTGTGATGAACAAATTTTGAAAGTTTCCTCAAAGCATTTCACATTTCATGCAATTGTCACAAATCTCTAAATTACTTCTTAGCATTAAATGAACAAAACTATTTCAAAATTATTATAATTTAATTTTGAATTTTATCATTTATTTTTACAAATAGCCAACATTTTTATTTCATTTATGTTAGTCTGTCCACAATTGTTGCCTTTCTCAACTAACCGCCTCACCTATTTACTCGTAAATGAACAGCTGTTCGAGAAATTTCAATTCGTACTATTCTTTTAATTAAATTAAATTAATTCAGTCTAATTCTAGAACTTTGATTCTATTTGCTAATTTCAAAAATTGCAATTAGCACTTACAACGATCATTTTCCACTAAAATTTCTTTGATTATTATTATTATCTGTTCGGTGGAAATAAAAGATTGAGTGTTGTAAGTCGATCAATTAAAGGACATTGAATTGCTTCTGTTTATCCTCTCTCTTAAAATTCAATTCACCAAATTATACACATCCATTCACTTACAGATTAAATTTAATACTTTTAAAAGCACTCAAAATTGAAAATAAAACGACACAGTGTGACAGATATAATTATTACAAACAATTATTGATTAATTATTTAACTAAATTTACATATGTGATTAGTTTTATTTAAAAATATATTTTTTTAAGAAAAGAAAAAAAAATGATAGAGAAAAGTATTCAAAATTTATATTACTCTCTCTCTATTACCTAAATGATTATTACTTAAATTTATTATCTCTCTCTATTACCTAAATGATTATTACCTAAATTTATTACCTAAATGCTTAAAAGTTGCAACATTTTATAACTTACATTGTAAATAATACGCAATTTCAAAAAAAAAATAAAATTTGGCAAATAGGAAATAATATTGTCATTTCAAACAGTTACCGATTTTGCATTGTTTCACCTCTTCTTATAAACCGACGCAAAAAAACTGGATTTTCAAACGTCAACTAATTTTTCACTTCCGTTTCTGCCGATAATACTATTTACACATGCAATCATTATTATTCGTCACATATATATTTTCGCGCTATCTTATTCCAAATTAATCATTGTCACAATCACCATTGTTATGATAATTATTATCATTATCATTATCATTATCGTATGATAACGTCGTTTGCACTTCTTTATTCCTTTATTTGTCGCTATAACGCATGGACATATCTTTATATTTCGCATTATCAATTTACGTTTGTTATTTCTTGTTGCTATCGCATTAATCATTACCATTATCATTATCATTGTTATTATCATTTATTATTATCAGTATTACTATTATTATCAGTTATTGCTATCTTTATTATGATTATCAGCATTATTAATCCCGCCTATGATTGTGATAAAATTTGACAACTAAATTATTCATTAGAGGATATTTAACAGATCGCTTCTTTCACGATCGCACAACATTTTAATATTTGATAGCATTAATTGAAATTAATTGAAATGTTAGATTTATAATAATTTCCGATTGTTGTGAATGCCATTATTTCAATTATTTCAAAAGTGATAAATAATTTTTGTAATATTTTATGTCATCTCATGTCATCCTATTTGCCTCGTTTTTCCTTCCAATGACATTAACCTAAATTTTTAAAATTCCGCCTCTTTTTTTTGTAAAATAATTTTTATGTGAACATCTTACGCAATGCAATTACTCATAGCTACTAACTTTATAGCTTTTAATTAAAACCTTCAAATTTAGAAACTTTTTCTTTTCCTCGAAATTTATTACAGTCAGAGAAATATGTACCCAACGAGTTGCCCAATAATTCTTCTTTTGCTTTCATTCCTATCTCATTAAATGTTTTAAATTTAAATCGTTTAATTAATGCAATTTATTTGTGTTGCAAAAAAAAGAAAACTTTGCCACAATTTTATAACAAAAAAAAAGTGGAAAATTTTTTAATGCTACTAATTTAAAAAATTATTAAATATTTTTTGATGAAATAATGCAGAAAATTAACTCATCCCTTACATACCCTTAAATCATTCAATCCAATTAGTTTAGTTCTAATAAAATTTTATTTTGAAATAAAAAAAAGGAATTAATAAAAGTGATTTTTTTCAAGTGTCATTAATCATGCAACTTGTAGTGCACAATTTAAGTTTAATGGTTCTTTTTTAATATAAGCGTTTTTTTTTCGATTTAAATCATTGCTAAAAGATTGAAGTAAATTCTAATTTGTTCTCATTTTAATGTGTGAGTGGAATTTGCAGTATCTTTTAATTTAATTACTTAATTTAATTACTACCGATCATTGACAGCCTAATTATTAATTAATCAATCAAACACTCTGATGTTTTTCTTTTTTTGAAATAAATATCATAGCAAATTTATCATAAATTAATTTAGATACTTTCAAAATTACTTTTTTTTCATTTTAATGACAATGAATTATTATCATTCGTTGTAATGAATTTTCATTAATCAATCTAACCTATAAGTTAGTCAATCAAATGCTTTCAAAATTTCCTTTCTTTTTTGCTTCTGAAATAGAATTGACAGTATCAGCGATGATAAACTAATTAAACAAATATGATTTACGAAGGTCAATTTATTTTTGTCAAAAATATCAAAGTACATCAATGAACTTCATTTTTCCTCCTTTAAATTGTTTTCATAGGCGGTGATGTTGAAAAGGATTATTTCATCATTTCGACCACCATAAATAACAAATATTTAAAGTAAAAAGTTAAACTATTCAAAAGTGACTTCTTCGCCATTCCATTCCACTAGCCTATTTTCCGTTGTAATCAGTCCATATTTAGTGAGCCACAAAAAAAAATGTTCCAAATTTTTTAAATTTATAGGTTAAATGTACTTGTATGTTTTCATGTTCAACAAACGATGCATAATTCACAACCAACAAAATTGCTAAATTATAGTTCAACAAAGAAAATGAAATGAAATGAAATGATTTCAACAAAATTGCAGGACGATTCAGTCAGGGGAAATCTCGTGTCCGTGGAACAATTACTCGTGGCAACACAATGTCATCCAGTTCACCCTCATCCAAACACGATTTTACCTACGCTGATAACGATTACGACTATTTTGTTAGTATTATCATTATTATCATTATCATTTATTATTATTTTATTATTATTATTATTATTAATTATTAATTATTAATTATTAATTATTAATTATTTATTATTATTATTATAATTGTTATTATTATTATTATTATTATTATTATTATTATTATTATTATTATTATTATTATTATTATTATTATTATTATTATTATTATTATTATTAATTATTATTATTATTATTTCAATATTTATTAAGCAGTTATCCCTTGCACTGACAACGATTATGATTGTTTTCTTAATGCTTTATGGTTTTATAATTTTCTTAAATATTCCAAATTTTACAAGTAATTAATTACATATCACTTATCCTATGTTACTTATCATCTACCATTACTGAAATGAAAATGAAAGAACTAAAATATATGCCTCCTAAAATATATAGGACTAAAATATATAGGCGGAGGATGAAAATTTTGAGGAGAACAATAATTTAATCATCTCATTCGAAGATTTTAAATTTTAAATTTTAGTTTAAAATATTGTGATAATTAATTTTTGTTCGAGAATAACTGATAATTTATCGCTGATATCTTCAATCTTTCTAAAACCCATTAATCCATGCTATTTTTGAAATATTTGTTTCTTTTTTTATTTTCTCTTTTAGTGAACTTAGTGAACTTTTTCCCATCCAATTATCATATCATTTTGCTAAATTATCATATCATTTTAGTTAACGGATGCATTGGTAAATGATATTGAGCAATTTGCGTGCCACGCCGAACGGTTACGTCAATCACTTGATCCTTCCAGCAGTGCAAACGGTTTTTGTTTTGTTTCTTGCATACTAAATTAATTGAAATCAAAAGAAAAAGAAAATCAGAGCTACTTTCAACAATTTTTATATCACTGATAAGAGATGATTAATCCTATAAATTATCAGATATCGATATATTCATTGAGAATAACAAATTGTTACACTAATTAAATTAATTAGCTGATAATTCAGCATAAACGCTTCTTTTGAATTTCTTCACGTACCATCGTAACTGTTAGTAATACCATTATCACCTTGTAGATGGTAAGTCAATGTGTGTATCAGTACATTCGGCACTTTCAATGGTGTCACAAACGGTCCGTGATTTATTGGTCCGTTACCCAGCCTTCAAGACAACTCACGTCTTACTACCTGCTAGTCAACTGATACATAGTGTTAAAGGTGAGGATTAAAAGGAATTTTATTCTTTTTCATTTCAAATTTAATATTGCCTAATTAATTAATTAATTAACCAAACAGGTACTATGTGGAAAATTTTGTAATTTCCAATTATTTTTGATTATTTCATATATTATATGCAATATATATTTGAAATTTTTACGAATTGAATGAATAGTAATCTAAGTGATAAGTTTAATCTTTAAGTAAAAGTAACATTCAAACAATCGTTAGCGTAAGTGAAATTTAGTGAAATATTATAATTTGTGTGGCATATGTGAGGGAAATAAATTTGGAATTATTTCTAATGAATATTTTAGCAATTAAATTTTGACCAAAAAAGGGAAAGAAAGAAAGGTCAGGAGAAAGGTCAGGAATTTTCTAATATGTCATAAATGCTTACGTAAATGAGATTTTTCATTTTCAGAATTAAATTTCGATAATTCAAATATTGATGCATCACGAACTTTGGCCTGTTTAGAGAAGCTAGAAGCAGCTGTTGGTAATACCCTGAAACAGTCCTTGTTAGTTTCACCTATCTAATTAGCAATTAATTAATTTCTACTAATTTAGCAGTTAGAAACAACATGATTGTATCTGTTTGGAAATTAACCTGAGAGAATTAAGCAGTGTAGGTGAGAATGAATATTTTAATTGCATTTTATTTCAGCTTTTGTTCGTATGTTTTTTGAATTTTAAAAAATTTTCAGAAATATATAAATTGTAAAAAAAAACGGAATTAGAATTATTGCAATTTAAAATTACATCTGTTATTATGCAATGAAAGGTTGCAATTAATTTATAATTATTGCATCTAAATTGTTACAAAAAAAAGTGAGGAAATTTTTAAAGTTATAAAAATGCAAAAAGTTGAACATATAATTCTGCAAAATTAAATTTTAGAAAAAAAAATTTAAAAATTTCGAATAGATGACTATAGTGAAGTGACAATGAAATAAGCAATGCTCAATGAGTAAATTTAAATGGACGAATTCATTATTTTTCTGATATCTTAATTAACCGTTGATTAGTTACCGAAAAAAGGAAGCGTTGATAACTGATAATTTGCTATATAAACATATTATCAGTTAAGTTTTCGACTGCTACTGATATCTTCTGAACTTACAGACGACCACGAACAACTTCAAAGTATACGACAGCAACGTTAGGTCAGAAAAGTAAACATGTTGGTTAATTTCTTTCCTAATTATCATGTTATTATCACTTGCCCATCTTACTGGATCATCTGATAACACATACATTCTTATCAGCTTATTTAATACACACATATATGTTGAAAAAAAAGTAATTAAATAACGGGAATTTTAAAGTTAAAAAAAGATTTCAATGTTAATTAGAGTTAAATCGTTTAATTACACAGCTAGGAGTTACTTAGCTCAATTCAGGATGGCTTAAAAAATGGGCGAGTACTTATCCGGCGACATTCCGCTTTTCAACCAAAAAATCACGACAATTGTAAGTTTGATTTGTTGTAGATTACTACGTGTGCGCAACCATTCTACGATACTTATCCTTTCTTTTTCTTTTTTTTTAATTTAACTAACAATATTGACAACTATAAGTAAAATGAAATTCATTTTCATTTTTGAAATCAGCCAAATATGTGAGCATTAAAAGTTTGAATTACGTAAGAAAAGAAATTTGAACCTAGCGGAAGCGTTGCAAAGCTTTTAAAAATGATTTCACCTAAAAACATTTAAAAAGTAAAGCATCATTTTTTCCAATCATCCCTTTCTCTCGCTCCCTCTCTCTCCCTCTCTCTTTGTGTTGCAATTTTTCATCTGTGCTAAATTTGATGAGATGGTTTTATTTCCGGAATTTATTTTTGTTATTTTTTTTATTTAAAAAAATGAATTGAATTGAACTCATCGTATGTATAAAGCGCTTTTGTCATTCAAGCATCTTCTCTTTTCCTCTTTCAGTATCATTTCTCCCTCTCTCTCTCTCTCTCCCTCCCTCTCTCTCTCCTACTTATTTTGTTTCATTTTTGAAAAGTGATGATTCAGGAAGAGGATTGATTGGTTTTTTTTCGGTAGGAAAATGAAATTGATGGAAAGCAAACAAATTTGGAGAAGCAATGAAGAAAATCAATTGAGTTTGATTTAATTCCTAAAATTAACTAAATTTTTCAAATGTACAATTTTTCTTCTATGAATTTTTCCAATGCTAAAGTTTCCTTTTCTCCAACTAATCAATCTTTTTCCATCAATTTTATCAAAATTTTAGCCTAAAATATCAAAATTAAAATTTACATTTATCCTTATGAAATTACTATTTTCCTTAATTTCTTTCATTACTGATTTCCAAGCCAGCAAATATCATTTTGATAAATTAATTTCCACCAAGAAACGCATACCAAAAACGAACGATAAGCAAATATGATAAGAAATATATACATCAGAAATGATAACTTATCAAAAATACGTGATAACAATCTTATCAGAGATTTTTTCTTCGCCACAAAATTTTACCATTTTTAAATTGATGAATATTCTTTTCTCGCTTTTTTCACCTCTGAAGAGCCATTCATTCATTTCATTTGTAAAAAATTTTTTTCAACAAAAATAATTCCATCTAAAAGTTAGTGTGACTAAAAGTTAGCGAAAAGTTTTTTTTTTTTTAAGGTAAATAGTTGTAACTAATATTACTAAAAAGTAATAACTAATATTACCTAAAATTAGCAATTATACTGCCTAACCTGATTTCCATTATCGTGAAGAATTAATTTAAAAAAGGATAAAAAGCAAACCGAAATTTTTAAAATTTAACAAATTATTATAAAATGACTTTGAACTTGTCGCACTTACTCATTCAATTACCTTTTCCGGCAGGTAACTCACTGCTAGCTATTAAAATACAACAAATATCAATTGTTGGCCTTTCTCTCTGTATGTATGTATGTATGTGTGTGTGTGTGTGTATGTGTGTGTGTGTGTGTGTGTGTGTGTGTGTGTGTGTGTGTGTGTGTGTGTGTGTTGTCTGTCTGTTAAATTTGTAATGTGAAATGTGTTTGTAATAAACTGTTATTATTGTGCTCATTAATTCTTGAAAATGTTTTCCAAAAATATTATCTCTCATACTTTTGTTCCGTTTTTCTTCTGTTTCCGTTGCATTCCGTTCCCTTTCTACTGCGGCTGCGTTCCGTCTCCCTTTTTATGCTGCGGTTACGTTCCGTTTCCGCTGTATAGTTTAGTTAAACTGTTTGTAATGTTTGCTGCTATTTCAATTTTCCTCATATTTTATAGATATACATATCGTATCACATACTTCACTTCTAAAGTGAACTTGTTAAACGATGCCGCTTAAAAGGTACTTTACAAATAAAAAGAATTTCCAAAAAAAAGAGAAAAAGACGAGACGAACTTCAGTTCATCAATTTGTTTACTTCTTTTGTTAAAGTTTACATTCATATGTATTTGTTGCTAATTATACACATCCATTCTGTTAAGCATTTAAAAATTTTTGTTCAATTTTTGAAATGATAAAATTAGGGTTCACAAGCGAAAGAACGAAAACTCTCATTGAGTGATTTTATTTGTCAACTGTTCTCTCTCACCCTTTCCCTTTCTTTCTCACGGTATTTTCATTTTTTCTTTTGTTCTAAGAAATGATAATATCTTTATTTCATGCTATTTACAGTAACTAAAATTTCACTTCACTTCGTACCACAACAAATTATCATCATTATCATTACTATTATTGTCATTATTATTATTATTATTATTATTACTATCATTATAATTATTGTAGTTGTTATTATTATCTCGGATATGCAGAAAGAAAGTGAGTTATTTTTTAAATTAAAGTACGAGAGAAGTAGCACACATAATTACCATAAATGAATTAAATTAATAATTTTTATTAATTACCATAAATGAATTAAAGTTGAGAAAAGTTTTAAATTTAACTTTTCATTTCCATTAAAATGAATATCAAGAAGCGTAATATATGTTTCACTTCAAATACAAATTTAAGATTCTATCTAATTTGTTGAAGTTTAAAAGATATCAAAAATGACATTAACTTATTTGCTATTACCTTTTTTGTTGGATAAACTGATAGCATTCGTAACTTAAAGATTGTCACTATTTCTTCCACACGTACGACTAAATATCAATTCATATAAATAACGTAGGACTAAATATCAATTCATATAAATATTTAATTCATATATAATATAAATTCATATCAATTCATATAAATATTTGTATATAAAGTAAATTGTTGAAAAAAGCAGTAAAATATTCTGTTACTCTTAGCGCTAATAGTATATCCTTAGAAGGGTACATTTACAGTTGCATATTAGTAATTAAATAAAATTAAATAAAATTGCAAAATTAAATAATTACAGGTAGTAGTAGTACTGCATGTTCGCAGTAACGACAAATGAAAGCTTTAAAAAAAACACACGCACACAATGAAATGTTTGATTTGATAATAACATTTTTTTTCCTGTACGCTCGTGAAAATAGAATGTCATTTTGTTGTATTAACTGAAAGATCGTCACTGTTGTCGGCGAACTGCGGGATCGGTGTCGGTAGCAGCGATATCAATTAACAGGAATAAACAGTAAGTTAACTATCATCATCATCATCATCACCTCATTTCGTTCAATTTCATTTGTTTACTTTTTTCCCGTTCCATTTGATATATCTATCGCTGTAAGATAGATTATCTCTTACAAGCTGTACACACACACACACACGCACACGTACACGTACACATGCATTATCATTATTATTATTTTTTCTACTAATAAGTTACTATCAATTAATTACCTAATAAATGATGATATTTGCAAATTAGATTTAGTGCCATTTCTTGTTTGTTAATTAATTTGATTAAATTAAATTTAGTAATTTAGTTTATTTACATTTATTTTATTTATTTTAATATTTTTCGATTTAATCGTTTATCATTTTTTCCTATGTATTTAGCTCCTTTATTTACACAAACATAACAATTGGTGTTCCGTTTTTTTTTTTGCTTTTCTTCCGGATGTGTAATCATCAAAAGTTTGATAAGAGAAGTTACGATAATTTCAATTACGCATACATTCATTTCAGCGAGCACCTGTAATCAAAATTATTTATTAACTCAAACAAATAATACACTTATGCCATCATAGTACCTCCTCTGTGACCTTTTGACCTAACTATTTCATTAATTATAAGTATAAATGGTGTCATCGGTACGTGAAATTACGGTACAAGTGATCAATCGACCATTTCAATGTGTTGGAATATTGCATGACGAAAATGTTATTTCAAAAAAAAAAAACGTTATCCGTGATTTTCGTATCGCAATAATTACTTGTCTCCTGAAAATATGTCATTTGTTGACGGAGAAATTTTAGTTTCGTCCATTCTGTTCTTTTCTTTTTTGCGTGAAATAATTAAAGAAAGCTTTTACATTTGTTACTAATTAGTGAAACGATTGTATGCGTTGAAAATATTTAATTATTAGAAATTAAATAAAAATTACTTGGAAATTATTGTTGAGAAAAAACAAATTAAAGAAGCTGTGATTATTATTATTTGAAAAAAAAAAAAAGAAATTTGGAATTTTGAAAATTTGTTCAACAACATTGCCACTATCGATCACTTCTGCATTGCTCACACTGTCATTTATATTTCATCATTTTCTTTTTTTTTTTTAACTTCTTGTTTGCATCAAATATTTTTCTTATTTTTTAAAAAAAAAAAGAAAAATTTGAATTTATTTTTTGAGTAGTAGTAATATTAGATGTTAGCTAATAGGTTGTGCAAATTCTTAAGCTTATATGTTTAGATTTTAAAAAAAGAAGCTTTTACGTAGGAACAAAATTTACGATAACAATACTGCATTATCTCTTCCGATACTTTGTAAACCTTTCCTACGGTATCATTTTCACCTGTAAAAATTTTACACCCAAGAAATTATGAAATATCAGAGAGACAAATATGGTTTTAGTCTCACGCTGATATGGCATAAATCGAATTAATCTTCTTTTATGTAAATTTATTGCTGATCGTTTAGCAGCAGTAAGTGTTGCATGCAACATCAAAACTATTAGTGTGATAAGCTTCATCACTATAACTTTCAGTTTACATTTACAGAAATCAAATTTGTTATTCAATCAGTAATGGAATGAAAATAGTAAAAGGTGAACGGTGGAGGGAGAGCGGGGGTGACGGGGAGAGGGGGGGGGGGAAGGAAGATTGTAGAATGATTTTAATTCATGCCTGCTATCCTTTGCCATTTACAATTTAATTGTTTCCCTATGTTTGTGTTATTTTTGAAATTTTCATTTCATTTTATTTTTTTCAAATAACACCTTAAAAAGTATTATTAATTCGTCATATTTCTCCATTCGAAATAGTCCTCAAAATTTTTCCACACACACAAAGTAATGTATAGGATAATTAGCTAAAAATATATCGGCTCTAAAATATAAGCTTAAGCAATATCTTCCTATATCCATACAGTGAACAGTTAAATTTAAAAAAAAAATTTTTTAAGTCGAATATATTTAAAATATATCAAATAAATTCTTTCCGGAACCACTATCGACCGAATTTCTTTGCGGTACTAATTGCACATAAAGATATTTCAGTGTATGCTTCTTTAAGATTCCGTAATCTGAATAATCGGTTAGTTGTGGTACATCTAGAGATTATTTATAGCTATTTTCTGTTTTCCGATTTGTTCATTTTTAATTGTTCATCCGTTCACCCGATATTTGTTCATCCGATATTATTAAACCGTTCAGTTGCAATTTCTGATATTTAATTACATAATTCCTAACGGTACTTTTATCAATTCCTTCCTTCTCGGTTGTTTTATGCAAAACATTAACCGATCTATTTGCTTGCAGTTGTAAGCATACACAATCAGATGAAGTAAGAAACGAATGATAATCATCCTGTCCATTATAATCATAATCATATTTTCAATTATAATCAATTCAATCATTTTCAATTCAGTTATAATCAATTCAATTCAATCATAATCAATTATAATCATATTTTTTAATTAAATTTGATCACATCCGATATGTTATCATTGCAATTAACAGATGAAATGATCCATCTAATATTGTTATTGAGGAATAAGTGAAATTTTCAATTTAAAAAAAAAATTACAGTTCTTTCTGAGAATGAGAACAGAATGGTTGATATCGATCCGAATGCTATACTCACTCTCTTATAAACTTTGATCTTCATTTTTATCTTGATCATGATTACCATCACACGATCATGAACACGATCCTCAATCTATTTCATTTACTTAACTCATCCCACCTCTCCACCCCCAACTTCTTACCTAACCTTTCATCTGTTATCACTCACTTCACCTGCCTTCTGCAACACTTTCACCATTTCTATTGAATTTGAAAAAATTGCTAAATTATATTTGCATTACTTATTAAATTTACAATGTTTATTTCCATCATTCTTGCTTGTTGCTTTCGCCCATTTCAAATTCGTTTGTTAATTTTTCCACTTCAATTTATTCCCATAAAATTATTTATTTCGATGAAAAGTTAACTTATCACTTCAATAAACCAACTATCCATTATCACTGTGATATGATTATCATTCACCCTAAAAACTAAGCAACTTATTAAACTAAGCAACTTTTAAACTAAGCAACTTTTTTTTTCTCGACGTGCATAAATGAAATGTTTAAAAATTTCCATATTTATTACTGCAATGATAAATCATTGAACAAATATCTAAAAATTTTATTATTCAAAATTTTAGCACTTACATGAGATATTTACATTTCACTCCTTTCATTCAGCATTTTTTCCCTTTCTTTTCTTTTCATGGATTATCATCTATGATAAGATCGGTGCGTGATAAAATCAATGATAAGATCATGAAGTATGGTAAATCAATCGACGAGAAACATTTCATTCATAATTTCTACCATTAAATATTCACATTATCATCTTTCATTACTAATATTTGGATTTCCTCTAAACTGATGAGCTATTTTTTTTTCTCTTTAAGTTTCAATTTTACTTTTTATTTATAAAATTATATTTGAATTTATACTTTTTTTTCACGTTTAATTACGCTTCTGCTACTTTTGCCAAGCGTTTCTATTCGTGAATTTCGTAAATTTCCTTTTTTTTGAATAAAAATAGGAAAAAAAAACAACGAATTATTTTTGAAATCTGAATAGGAAGCATACCGAGAGAGAGAGTGAGAGAGGAGAGAGAGAGAGGGGCTGAGAGAAAAACAAATTGATTGTATTAATAAGAGTTTGTTGGGCACACAGCTGCAAATCTTTTGGGATTCCTTTTTTTTTACCGTTTTTTTTCTGGTTATTTTTCTAGATTGAGATATTTGACAGGAATGGAAATATGTCTAAGAAAAGAATGGATGTTTTTCTTCACTTTTTTCCGTTTCTTTTCTCTCTCTCCCTCCCTCTCTCTCTCCCTCTCTCTCTCTAAATAATAATTTAGTGTTTTATATGTTAACGATGAATCAGTTGATATTTTCACATCTTTAGTTGCTTGCTTCTTTTTTTTCCTATTTGAAGAAAAAAGAAGCATGAAAATTTAAATGTGAAAACAATGAAAGTTCAAGTTAAGCACATTTGTAGTAGGCAAAATCCAAAATTCATGCAAACCAAAATTTCATTTCAATTTAAATTTATCATTTTTTTTTAAAAAAAAATACAACAAAATTTTTTAAATCATTTTTAACAGAAAGAAAACGAAGTAATTTTATAAAACATTATATTTCATAGACTGTGCAAAATGATTGGAAATTAATTTTTATTTATAAATGAAAGAAAAGAAAAAAAAATATTCATTGATCCGATACGACAGGTATGAAAAAGATATAATATATATACGTACGTGTGTGTGTGTGTGTGTGTGTGTGTGTGTATGTATGTATGAATGTTATTATATTTTTAATTATAAGCAGTTATGCAAATTACATTGAGCTGTTTTTTTTCCTCTGCTTCATTGATTGCTTCTTACCTTTACGGCGGCAATCTTTAAAAGGTTGCAAACATTCAGGTACTATTTGGTTGTGTATACCTACCTTCTCAGCTCTCTTCTCATCTCTCCCAATGATACAACGAAACCACTTTTACATGGCGCAAATATTTTCAAGTCTAACATTGAGTCTTTTTTTTTTCCTTTTTTTTGTCGATGAAGATTTCGTCTCACTGATAACAATAAATAGCAGAGGGAGAGAGAGAGAGAGAGAGAGAGAGATGTGTGAACCGTTGTTTTCTAATTTACACACACATATGTATGTATTATAAATTATCATTTTTTTTCCACATCATGCATCATACCTTTTTCACACCTTTATTGTCTTTTAAAAAAATAACAATGATGATAGTAGTTAGTAGTAGTAGTAGTAGTGGTAGTAGTAGAAGTATGAAATCATATGATCAAGAAAATCAATTTTAACAAGTTTTGAAGAAGGAAGTGAGAAAGCATAAAGAAAAAAAAAGTAAATAATTCTTCCTTATCTTATCAGATCGATCAAATAAATCAATTTTGTGGTTTCCTCTTTTTTTTTTTGCAACAATAAATTTAAACTTTCATATTAATTTCTCCATAATCTTTTTGCTAAACAATTACCTAACATACCTTTCCTAACATTTTAACATTCATTTTTATTGTTATTGTTATATTGCACTGTTACACTATCAGAAGAACAATGAAAAAGAGAAAAACGAAGGAATTTAGTTTTGAAACGAAAATTTTATTTCAAAATAATTTAGTTCAAAATATTTAGTTTATAATTACTATCAGAAGAAATGATAGCGTTAAAATTGAAATACACAAATGAACGATGTGGAAGAGAAATAAAATATAAACTAATTAATTCCTAACATTCGTCCATATCACTTCATTATGTCATTTTTATCATTTCAATTTTTTTTTCATTTATTTATATTATCGTAGCAAATAAATTATTTTGCTATATTATTGCTTTTCCGATAATTTGCCAATTTTCATCTGAAATTCAAGAAAAAAAAAGCGCTCAAATTGTTTTTTGATTTCAACTTTAATTAAAGTTACCTGTTTATTATTGCATATCTTGCAGAACTTGTTTGGTTAATGAAAGATATTTAGGAGTGATCTTTTGCTTCTCTCTTATAGATCAATTATTTGTGCGATTTAATTTTAATAACCAGCTAAGATACAATCGTAATTTCTTCCTCAAAACCTGCCATCACTTCGGTGTGATAGCTAAAATTTCTATAAAAACTTTATCACTCTAATCTAAGCTGTCATTAATTATTTTTTGAATATTTAAATTTAACAAAATAAGCCTATCCTATTCATTTTTTTCTTGATCGCAAGAATTGCTAAATTTGCTGATGTACAGTTCAATTAATCTGCTTTTTATACCTGATCGATTGGTCAATGAATTTAATCTAATTCTTTAATCATTCGCTGATATAGTGATAATACTGGGAATAGTAGATGGATAATTATGCGTGATATCAGGAAATGTACTTGTGATATCAGTTACTTCTCTATCACCTGATCGTGCGTTATCACTGATTTCGTTAAGCAAATTTTAACTGTGACATGAATAGCATTATTTTATGCAGCATCAATCATTTAGACGTATGATAAATATCACTTAAACATCTAGAGGTCAGTCAGATATTGACAGGACAGGATAGGTCAATGCTGGTGGACATCATTGATCGTTTTGGTGATGAACTCTGTACAATGAATTAGTATGTGCCGGAATGTTGTTGTTATACCTGTGGTAGTAATTCTGTTTTCTTTTTTATCAAACTTTTAAAATTTAGGTAATTAATATATTTTGACTTAATAAATGTATTATTAGTTGTAAGCATTGATTTTCTTTAATAAATTATTTAATAAAAGGAAGAAAAAACGGCCAAATTGAAATAACAATTGTTGAATTTCAGGTTTTATTAGTTTTGAAAAAATGGATCGAATGGTTGCTGATCGAACTGATGGAATTGATTTAGCATTTGAACGAGCTAAAGGTATGTGCTATTTGGGTAAAAAATTTATTTTATAAAATATCACTTCAAAAAAAAATTTTATTAAATTTTTTTTTATAAAAAAAAAGTGAAACAATCGCTTAGAATATATTTGAAAAAGGAAAAAGTTCATATTGATATTACAAAAAGAAAAAACTGGAAAATATGGTATAAGTGCAAGCTAAAAATAATTTGAAAAATATTTATTAACTTTCAAAGGAATACAATAGTAATTGAAATTTAAAATTAAATTTAAATTTTTAGAGAGAATGATGAATTGTAATTTTTATTTTGAAAATTTTCTTGACTTAAAAAAAGAAATCCTAAAAATTTATTACTTACCATTGTTGACTCAATCATTTTGATGATTGTATTACATACTAAAATAAATTTAAAATTCAAATGGTACCGCTATCGTTCATTGAAAATATCAATTTTTAACATTCACATTAATCACAAATTTTATTTAATAGGTTTTAAATTTTATCAATTCTTCTTAAAAAAAGAAAAAGAAAGCAAATAACTTCGTTGCTTTTTAGCATGGACAAAATATTGTAAAGATTTACTAAATCACGTATCACGTCGAGTGCAACTTGATTTAGAACACGCAAAACGTGTACAAAATCTTGCCAATCAATCAAAAACTGCTATTAGTGAGGTTAATGTGCTTATATTCATTTCTTAAATAAAAATGGAAAGAATTTTTTGTTTCAAATGATACTTAACACTAACGATTGATATGATAAAGTAAGTTTGTGATCGATCAATAATTGTCGCAAATTGTACCCCAAATTTGTCGTATACGTTGAAATGATTGTTGTAAATTGTGAGTGTTTTAATTTCATAAAATATTAGCAGTAATTAATAATATTAATAATTAATTAAATTAATTAAATTAATAATTAATTAAATGTTCATTATTAATAGCACAAATACCAATACTTTGCATAATTAATTTTAATTTTAACAATTCTAAAATTTTCCTTTTATTTTTAGCATTATTTACCACTAAAAGATGTGTTCGAGAATAGTTTCGAGAATGATATCACATTTTGTGAACAAACACAAGAAGTTGTCAAGTACATTCAGGATAGGTTTATAAAAGTAAGTTATTACTTAATTAAAGCAAAAATTAGGATAATAATATCCAATGGTTTTTTTTTTCTTTTGCTCTATGCAAAATACACTAAAGTTCATAACAGGTCATTTTGGAATTGCTGTCAACGAATGCTTAATTATTTATTCCGTTCGTTTATAATTCGATAAATCTGACCTTTATTTTATTTGGTTTTGTTTATTTGACCTTTATTTTTATTCTGACCTTTATTTGTTTATTTTCTTGGATATCTCAAATTGCAAAATTTACAGTCATTGGAATTGAGACGAGATGAGCATGAACGACAACGAAGAACTTTAAAGAATGAATGGTTACGTGTGACGAAGCAAGTTGTAAGTATATTTTTGTGTTTGAAAAATAAGTTGAATGATTAAGGCCTGAATTATGGAGGTAAAAGATGAACCTAAAAAAGCCTTCTTTTGAGAAAACTTACAGTCAAGTGTGATCGGAAATGTTTCGAATGAATAAATGTTTGAGTATTGGAGGAACAATTTAAGTAAAAGAAGCAAAAAGCCATCGTTCATTGATTTTTTTACAGAAGGATACTCAACAAGAATTACAACGTGCACGAATATTACTTGGTTCACGTGATGATGGTTATCGTAAAGCGCAAGAAATATCCATTCGAACGGAATCTACCGGTCCAGCTGTTGGTTCGGAACTTCTTCGACGTCGTAAAGAACTTGAGAAAAGACGAAAAAATGAGGAAGAA
Organism: Litomosoides brasiliensis; assembly: GCA_013365375.1. NCBI lineage: Eukaryota > Metazoa > Nematoda > Chromadorea > Rhabditida > Onchocercidae > Litomosoides > Litomosoides brasiliensis. Next base: position 58,892 of record JABVXW010000219.1, on the reverse strand, counting down.
GCACTAAATAAGGTTTAGTAATAAATTTCGTGAAATTTCAATAGAAAATTTGAAATAGAAAATTTTTAATAAAGTAAAAAACATGGCACTAAATCAGAAAATCTATCGATTAAATCAGTAATTTACAATTCAAATTTTGAAATATTAGGCAACGGAGGAAAAATTAGGAAACGTTTATGCTAAGAGAGTATAAGTTAATTTTTTCACAAATTAAATTTCAATTGGTGAAATTTTAAGAGAGACGAAGCACAGAATCAAGTTGAAAGACTCGAAGTGGAATTGGAACGGCGGCAACATCATATGGAAGAAACAAAGGTATTTGTAAATTTTCACTTTTGCTAGTTTGTTGATTACTTAATTTATAAGAAATTTACGAAATTAACTCAGTAACGATGTGTTAAGTAAAGGTGTGTTAAAGGTATGTTAAATTTAGCCGCTCAATTTTATGTATTTAATAAATTTTCATCAACTTTATAAACTACTATTTCGTTTTTTTTTTACGAATTTCAAATAATGTTGGAAAATCTTTTTTGACATGATTTCCATCCTATTGTTTTATTCAGGTACGGGTAATTAGAAACTTACCTTAACAGTCTTATACATCTTTTGAGCTAACTGGTTTGTAATTTCTATCTCATCATTTTTCAATTTTTCAGAATTTTTTACGAATCATTTTAGTATCTCTAAATATCCTCCTGCTCACTTTCATCATCTATCGGTAGCTTAGATGTGACGTATGTGACGTAACGCGAAAGTGGTAATTTCACATCTTTAAGCTTTTCCTCCTCTTCTGGAAAAATCCTTTCTCTTTAATTAAACTTTTTAGGAACTACTTATCCTTCCATTCATTTCACCTTTAATTATAAATCAAAAAGACAGTTTTAGCGGTGAAAAATAAAATTTATAAAATTTACAATGCAGTCGTTTGATCTTTAAGAATATTTGTTATTGTTAGCCAAAAAGGTATCCAAGGCTCTTCGGGTGGAATATCCGATATATTTCAAATATCGCCTTGCTTTTTCCATTCATCAATACCACTTTTCTCACTTATTGATCGTCGTCTTTGATGATAAATTTACATTTAGAAACTTACTAGTAAGGCTGTAAATGAAATAAGTGGAAATAAATTATTTTTTGATAGTATTAGGAATAAAATTTACTTTTCATCTAAAGTTTTCAAATAGCCTTAAAAGGATTTTCGTATTGAAAAATAAATTTTTGTATTAATTAAAACGGAAAAAAAATCAACAATAACTTTAGTGTCGTATATTTGAATATCTCACTTTAACTTTAACTTTAGGATTTGTTTGAAAAGTGTGCTTTTTTTCCTGTGAATTGAAAAAGAATGAAAATAACTTAATGATTTGTAAGAGTTATATTTTGTTGCTAAGAGAGAGAAGAGGAGAGGAAAAGTTAGATGGATGTGTAGGAAGACTAGGGCTAATGTGTTTTTGAATGTGTGAAGACTTAGATTTTTTGGCTGCAAGAAAACTAGGCTCAAGTGAACAACACATGCAAATACCGATCCATCCATCTATCTATGTCTATAGAGATATTCAGTAGTCTTCTCATTTGCATAAAATTATAATTTTGAAATTACAAATTTAAAAAGAGGAATGATAGGTAGTTGAGAGGGAGGAAAAAAAGTTGCTAACTCTCTTACCTTTTCTATTGAGAAGAGTAGTATTAGAGCTAGTTACCTTAGAGTAGTTACCCTCTGTTACTATTAGAGTAGTTACCTTTTCTATTTTAAGAATGAAATAAAGCGTTCTCATTTAGCGAATTATTTCTTCTAGTGCTTACAGGTGATGGGCCCATTTCTTGTGGAAGTGTGGTACTACTCTAATAGTAACAGCTGAGAAATGAGGAAGAGAAAGAGGCCTGAAATCAAAGAAAGATTGTGAATGCACTATTTCAGGTTCGAATTGTTGGACAGCTTAGAGAATTGGTTTATCGTTGTGATCAAACGACAAAAGCATGCTCAACGCATTATTTTCAGGTTAAAACAAAATTACTACTATCGTAAAATTTTCACTAACTCATTTCACTGAATTTAATTTGTTGAAATTAATTCAGTCTACCTGATTTTAAGCTCTTGAATTTTTTGTTTTTTTTTTAACTAACCTAAAAAGTTATTATGATGTGATCGAAGGATATATGTGTTGTGATTAGAATGAAAATGATATCAGTGAGTTTTTGCTTTCTAAAATTGATATTTTTTTTTTGTCATAAATAATTCCTCATTTCATTGCCTTTTCTATCCATCCATTCCATTTCATTCTTTTCAGGCATTTATTTGCAACTGAAAAATTAAACAGGCAAATACCCTGAGGGAATGAGAAATGGATGGATCAGATAACTTTTTTTCTTTTCTTGCATTTGACAAATTTTAATTGCCAGGAAGGAATAAAAATGATATAGTTTTTGTAAGATTTAGTTTAAGGCCCAATAAAGGCCCTTTATTTTGGGTAAATATAATGAATAACCATTATGTAAATTCATCATTCTTCTTTTTAAAATCAATTCACATTTTCGCTTTGCACTTTTTTTTTCTTTCACTCTTAAAATTTTTTTCTCTCTTCTAATTCTCGCCTCTCTTTCTCCACCCACCTATTACCTACTTTTTTTTTTCCTTCTCCCTCTCTCTCTCTCTTTTCCTTTTACATAATCTATTTGACGCATTTATCTTAAGCCTTCACCCTTTCAATTTATCATTAATTTACGGGCCTGAAATGCCTAAGCTTCCAAGTGTATTGCCAGCCATTCATCTTTTATCATTTCATTTCTGCTAAATTTTTCTCTTTACAGTAATCATTTTAATTATTTAATTGTTACTTTTTTATTTTATTTTTCAAATTTAAATATTATAGAGGAGAAATTTAAATGCTACAATAATAATATGATGAAAAATACAACCAATCAATTAACAGATTAGTTAAATGAAGCGTAAGTAGACGTTGTACGGTAACCGATCGACACATTAATGATCAAACATTATCAGCGATGAAAATTTTACAATTAGTCAAACTATCGTAGCCAGGAAGATGTGCTATAATTAGTTGTAATTAGTTTGCAGATGTTATCGTAACCGCAGATATATATTTTAAGTAATAAATTAAATATATTTTAAGTAATAAATTAAATATGATAGCGCTAAAAACTGCACAAATAAAACTGTTTTAACGAAGAGGTTATAACCATTGTGACCTTTAACCTTTGGCTATTTTGATCATTTAATTATCATTTAATCATTGTGTGTCGATCAAAATTCCCAGCATCATTATGATTACAAAGTTTGATTTGATTCGTTACAAACTTCGATTGTAATGTGACCACTAACACCACTAATAATGAAAAATAAATATTAAACATTTATGGAAATATATTTTAAGTAATAAATTAAATGAACCAATGCTTTTCAATTAATTTCACTTCTCATTCAGTAATTATTACCGCATAAAACTCTACTTAAATATAACTAAATAAGTATTACTAAGACGAATTTTGCTTGTTATCAATCAGATTGAATGTGAATAATTGAGAAATGAAAGTTAACTTAAAAGTTCAATCAAACACTCACTCATTTCTCCTTTCCTTTCGTATTTATCTCTCATCCAAAACATATTGATTTTCCGATTATTCAAACTTTGCACATTCGTCTTCTTTTAGGTACTTCACAAATATTGTTATTATTATTATTATTATTTATTTATTTATTTATTTATTTATTTATTTATTTATTATTTATTTATTTATTTATTTTATTTGTTTATTTATTTATTCATTTATTTATTTATTTATTTAATTATTATTATTATTATTATTTATTATAATAATATTATAATTACATAATGATAATTATAGCATTGTTCTCATTATCGTTAAGATTGATAGTAATACAACGATCTGATCCTTCGATCCAATCTGTTTATTTATTTTTGTAAACAAATATTTTTATTGATAGACTGAATTTTATTGCATTTTTTTCTCTTCTAATATCAAAAATTTAAGCACTGATTTTGTATTTGCTTTGGTTTTTTTTTAATTTATGGAAACGTGACTTTACGTAACCTTTTTACATTCAACCACGCTGGAAATTGCTGGAATTATTTTACTTAGCTTCCTTTCTTTAAAATTTTTCAGTTTCGCTCTGAGCTATTGTTTTTCTTTCTTTCTCTTCCTTTCCCTCTCTCTCTCTCTCTCTCTCTTCCTCCCTCTCTTTTTCTGAAAAAAAATGTTTAAACAGTGGACATTGTGCATTTGTTGAAGTGAAATTAAATGAGGAAAATTTGAACTGATGTAAATAAGATTCAAATTAAGCTTTAATTTAACTGAGCTGAATTAAATCTAATAACTTTTAGAAAATTTTCTTAGCTTATTGAGGCGATAAAATGAATCGTTTGAAAAACTAAAAAAAAATGAGGGAGGAATTTATGAAAAAGAGATTTTTATTTCCTTTTATTAATGGCATTTGTTGTGAGGACGGAAAAAATAAGCAAAATTTTTAAAAATTAAACAAAAATTTTTTTCTTCTAAAATTTAATTATTTTTTTCTTTTAAAATTTTGAAAATTTTGATTAGTCTATTAGTATTACAACCATTTTGTTCATTAAAAGTTTTAATAACTTTCTTACTTTTTCTCCTTTCCTTTCCGACAAACTTATTTTCAGGCATTAGCAAATTTATGGGTACCACAACCGGGAAAGTATCACGAATTTGCGGATGCAACACGAACATATATTCCCGGGGCTGAATACATGTCATTCTTGCAAAATCTTCCACGTCGTACCGTTTCTACCGGATCACTTTTTCGGTAGCTATCAGTATACTTGTAATAGTTAGGATAATTTTTTCAAATTTTGAATTCAAAATTAATTGCTGTTGAAATGATCCACAAGATATTCTTCCATTTTGTTCATTTCAATGCCAAACTGTTGTTAATTAATAAGTTTATTTTAATTATTATTTTTAATAGTAATTTACAGAGGAGGAGGAGGAGGAGGAGGTGATAATGTTGACGGAATATCATCAGAAAATCAAACTTCCTCATCGTCGTCCGTCTCGTCGCAACGACGAAATGCCATTGATTTAGTCGATCAGGAAGTGATATTTGAACGGAAACAGAAGAAAAATGCTGGTGCGTTCTGTTAAAATTATATGCAACAAATTATTAATTCGAATTTATTTAATTTTTAAAATCTTTCATTTGTACGTCAATTTTAAAATTGGAATTGAATATCACATCCTGATCGATAAATCCGAATTAAATCCGAATTGGAAAGTTTTTATGGCTTTGTTTAACTGAATTTCTCTCCTATATGACAGTTTCTGTAGTTAAATTTAGGATTGCGAAAAAAAAAATTAAGCTAAGAAAACATTTCAAATGTAACTTTTGATTTTTTTAAAAAAAAAAAAATTTTGCAATACCTGAAAATTCTGTATTTTCATTTGCGTATTTCTGCAATGCTTTGGATGTTAAATTTCTTTCGAATGCTATTTTGTGTCATTTTTAAGATTTGAGGAGGTCAGAGATTTATAAAGGTTTTTTTCTAATCGCATAAAATTTCTCAATTTTATTTTAAACATTAAATTGGAAATGTCGTCTTTCAGTTAATTTGAATTTTTAAATTTGATTTATCTGTAGAGTTTACGACGCATTTTCTTTGCACAAAAAACATACCAAACAACAAGTTAAATTTAATTTTAGAGTTTTTTTGTGAAACTCTAAAATTTTTTTTGTTGGCATAGAAAAACATTAAATGACATGAAAGTGCATTTTAGCTTAGACTTAGCACAATAATTAATTAAAGTGCAATGTGAGAGGATGAAGAGTGGGGGGGAGGTGGGTGGTAAGGATTGATGGAAAAAATATTGCTGCGAAGGGAAATTTGAATTTAATTAATTTTAATGATATTTTGCTGCTCATTTTTCACCTAAATTGATTGTTTCATTTATCTATTTATTTACTTATTTATTCATTTATTTCTTCATTTTGATATTAGTGAAATTCACCGTACTGACAAATTCTCTTACTTACCTTATTAATGTACATTTCAGCTCGGTTATTTGAGCATACAGCACTAGATGGACCAAATACTGAAATTGCAAGGTTAATTAATTTAAATGTACCTCTCCTTTTCTTTCTAATTTAAAAATTGCTTGAATCAATTAATTTTGAACTTAAAACTTAATTTTTAAAACTTAAAACTTTGAACTTAATTTTGAACAAATCTTGAACTTAAAATGTTCAAATTTTATGTATTTCATTACAAATAACGATGTAAGTTTAATTTTTTTTTAAAAAAAATGCAATTAAATTTAAAATTGTCAGTTTTCTTTTTTTTTTTTAAGAAAAAAGATAAAATTTACAATGATCGCTTAGATCTCATACATTGCAACGTACGCGACAACCAACCAAATGCGCACATTGCGAAACACTTTCACTACTCTCTACGATTCAATGCTCGAAATGTGGTATGACATGGCATAAGTCATGCCTATCACGTATTACCGTTCCGTGTGATCAGAATCCGAAAAGTTTTCCTGATTTATCTCGACGTACCAGTGTATTTGGTGTACCGTTATCCAGTCAGCTAAATGGTCCTTCACAACTGGTACCAATTGTTCTCGAACGTTGTGTTGATGAGCTTCAAAAACGTGGACTAAAAGTAAAGGTAAGTTTAATTTTTGAAATTTTAACATTTTTGTAAGAATTTTTCCAAAACTTTTTCCGTAAAATTAATGATAATATTAATGATATATTTTTAGGGTATTTATCGTACGTGCGGTGTGAAAAGTAAAATTGAACAAATTTGTGAAGATTTTGAGCAAGCAAATAGCGATAGTGAAGTGGATTTAAGTAGCTATCATCCAATGAATATTGCTTCCGTAATTAAGCTTTACCTGAGAAAGCTACCGGAACCGTTACTGACACATGAATTGTATGATGAATGGATAGCATTTGCTGAGGTAATTGGAAATTTTAACATTTACTTAAATTATTACTTCTCTTTTCTTTCTTCTTCTTTGCTAATTAATTTAATTTGTTTAAAAATATTTTTTTTTTGCGACACTAAAAGAAAATGGCGAACAGTGCTTACCTTAAAGATAACAGTATTAATTGTGAGAAAGGAAGGAAAAAAAAGTTTGATATTAATTATTTTAACTGTAATAAATTTAGTTCTTTTTAAGTATTTGAAGAGGAAGTTGAATTTTAAAAAATTTTTTTAGAAAAATTCAGTAACAGAAGATGCAGGAATCATTGACTGTATCAGATCGTTGATGAAAAAATTACCAGCAAGAAATGTGGATGCTTTGCAATTCCTACTACTTCATTTGAAACGAGTCACCTGGTCACTCACTTTTTCATTCGAAATCTCTAAATTTAATTTCCATTTCACAACTTTTGTATTTTCTCAGTTATTCTTAGGAAATTTGAGAAATATAAGTGTTTGAAGAGAAAAAAAAAGGCACCTTTCATATTTATGTTTAATCTTTTTTTTTGCTTTTAAAAAATTAAAATTAGAAAATATCCAGTGGGAAATGAATATATATATATAAAAAGATTAAAAAATTCAGTAAAATTCAGTAAAAAAATTCAGTAAAAAATTCAGTAACTTTTAAAAAATTCAGTAACTTTTCTATTATATATTTTTATATTTTTCTATATTTTAATTTTTATATATATTTTTCTATTTTTATTTTTCTATTTTTCTATTTTTTTATATATATTTTTTCTATTTTTATATATATTTTATATATTTTTATATATTTTTCTATTTTTTTCTAAATGAAAAAATATCGGTAAAAGTTTATTTAGAAGAATTGTGTAATTTCGATCGTAATATTAGAATATATTATTTTAATTCAATTTGATTATTTCAGTACAGGAAATTTTTAGGTTTGAAATGGATAATTTAATGACAGCGTCAAATTTGGGCGCAGTAATAACACCGTCGATGATTTGGAAACATCCATCGCCGTCCTCCGTCACCAACAATAATTCCTTTCTTTCCAACGCTCATTTGATGAGTAAAGCGGTCGAGCTAATCATTAAATATGCATTTGTTAGCTTTTCTTTAATATTAAAAATTTAATATTTTTAAAAATTTTTTTTAAAACTTCAAATTGTTATGAATGAATGAATGAGAATGGAATTATTTTTTGAAATTGTTGTAGTACGAAATGTGATAATCACAGAATGTGTGATATTATTAGTGATAAGAAAGAAGAAAAAGTCAATGATAATGATAAAATTTTTGTTTAATTTAATACTCTCAATTTTGGAAATTTATTTAATTTCTTTAGGAACATATGATAGTTAGTGCTAAAAAAATTATAGGAAATTTTATTAACCTTTTATTTATAACTTTAATTTTTTTTAATAACTTTAACTTCTTATTATCTCTTATCATTCAATAATTATGGTATTGTGAATAATGAATTCAGGAAACATTTAATGTTGATATTGCTGAGGATAAGCGAATCTTTTTTCAAAAATATCCGGATGCGGTTAATTCATTTGCCGTAGATCAGGATTTAGACGATCGATTGTGTGAAGGTGAAGGCACGTATCAAATTAAGTTTCAATTAGTTCCATCGTTTTTTTATTTTTAAATTTTTACATAATGAAATACGAGAAAACAGAATAGAAGAAAAATAAATTTTAGTGATTTAATTGATAATTTTAATTTAATTGATAATTTTTTTTTCCTCTTTCATTCATTTCTCAAGCATTTACATTAAATTTATTTTCTAAATTTTAATTAATGAATTCATATTGATGAGTTTTACTGCATTGCAGGAATAGTAGATGAAGATTTGCTCGAAGATGAAACAGATGCAGTTTGTTCCAGTTTCCTACCACAACCACCAACGCCGGATTTATTGAAAAATACTTATCGTAACAAAAATGAAACTTGTGAGGATTTGTTTTTTTTTTCATGAAGCCTAAATGTTTATAAAAATTTGAAGAAATTTCAAATAATATCTATTCCCATGACAAATGATAAGAGTTAAATTTTAGATTCAATTAATGAAGATATTGATTTGGTTAGTCCTTCGGGATCAACACGTGCTAGTGGATCAAGTCAATCCGGTGGGCCGTGTGCAAGAGCTTGTTCGCTAACAGGTTTGATTTGCAAATTTGTTTATCTAATTAAACTAAGCAAAAGCTCTTTCTACTGATTGCGTAGTTTGCTGATATGTGTGTGTGTGTGAGAGAGAGAGAGAGAGAGAGAGAGAAAGGGAGAGAGAGATATTAAGATAATAATAACCCGAAAAAAACAATACTTCCTTCTAATTGAGAAGGAATTCAGAATGTTGAAAGTCTAAAAAAGCCAATTTCCAAACAGTGTTTTACTAGCAGTCATTCGGGAATACTCTTCCAGATCGATTAGGAGGTGTGATACGGAAAAATAATATGGATATCATTGGCAATTCAACACGTTTACGCAGTAGAATTGATAAAAAGCGTAGTTATACCACATCAATTTTAGTATCACCTCGTCCAGAACGGAAACTAATCATACCGCAAAGGCAGCATTCAGTAGAAGATACCAATGCACTCAGCATTTCATCCGGTGATGTGACTGTTGACGTTGGTAAGGTAAGATTGTTATCAATTCTTTTAAATTATTATTTTTAAAGTTTTTGAATTCCTTTCTTTGATTTGTTAAATTTATTAAATTCTTCAAATATTTTCAAAAAAGATAATTTTAACTTAAACAAAATTATGTTTTTTCACCTACTATTCATAGCAATTTTTCAACTCTTTGTAGTTTTTTAATTTAGTATGAGCAGTTAAATTAAATTATTTAAAAGAAAGCAGCTACTGTACGTGGCGCCAGTTGAATTTGCAGCGTACGTAAATTTCTCCTATCATACATAGCCAATTTTTTGATTGCTAATTATCAGTTCATTAGATTGATAATTTGCATATTATTTCTAATTTTTTTCCGTTATCATTCAGGATCAGTTTTACCTGTCGAATGTAAATGATAGTTGTAAATCGACAGAGGAAGAACAGTTATTGCTAATGAGTCTCTGTAATCGATTGAATACAGCAGGAAAGAGTTCGGGAAGTGGTCGTACAGCGGTTGATTCAGAATCGGATATCGACAATTCATCATGTATTCACTCTGCTGGAACAGCGCTTTTTCATGGCGCTGATGTCAGCTATATCTAAACTAGGAAATCTTTCATTTATCTTCTTCACTGTGATCACTTATCGATGGAAATTAAATTATTATTAGTATGCAAACTGAATTTTCAAAATATTCTATTTTGTAAGCGTTACAGTTGGTATTGTTAGCATTTGCGTCCATGCACAAACTGAATGAAATATTTAATTTTCGATAATTAACCGTACTGAAATTAATTTTAGACAAACAGTATAAAATTTCCCACTAAATTAGGCGCAAATGTAAACTGATATGGTTGAAATTGCTAAGATTCCGGTGCAAAGAATGCGGTACGATTATTAGAAAGAAAGAGAGAGAGAGAGAGAATGGATGAAATTTCACATTTCAATTCTCCTAAAATTACATTTGTTCTTTTTTTTTAGTTTTTTTTTCAAACTGTTCCACTTTTTGATGAAATTTCTATAATTTTTCATATTTTTTCGTTTTTTTTTGAAAAAATTTAATTGACTGAAAAGGGAATTTAATTAATTTTCAATTAAATAGAAGAAAAGAAAAAAAAAAGGTATTTGATTTTAGGAAAATATTAACGATGTCTCATCGTACTCTTGCAGAGTGACAATTTTTATTAGTTATTAATGGAAATTTTAATAATTGAAAAAGCAGGAAGGTAAATGGACAATTCACTTTTCATGCCAATATGAATGAAACTGCCGGTGCACTCACATTTCATCGATGGCTTTTAAATTTATATTTTCATTTAAATTAAAAAAAAAATTTTTTTCGCCCAATTTTTCAATATCATCATTATTAATAACTTTTTTTCTTTCATTCAATGAATTTGAAATAGAAAAGTAGAAAATAAATATTTTAAAACTTTGCATTAAATTTTACTTTTCTTTGCAATGCAAATTGACATTGTTTTATTTCTTAAATTGCTATTAGTAATGAATGGTATTGAAATTTAATTTAAGTACAAATTTTTTTTTAGTTTCAATGAAAATATAAATTATGCTATTCATTTTAAAAAGAACAATATCCTAAAAAAAAGGAAAGGAAGAATTATTTTAGCATATTTTATGAGCAAACTGTGAATAGCTTTTCTTTGATTTTCATTTCTAATTTTGCAAGAATTTAATTTCTTTTTCAAATTTTCTATTTGTATATAAATATTTTTGCATATTTTTCTTTTCATTCCATTCGTTTTATAATTCCAAATGATTGATTATTCGACAACAAATGCACTTTTATTAAATAATTTATTACTATTACTGATCACTGTCTTTGGGTAATTTTTTAATTTAGTTTTTTGTTCTTTAAATTTTACAAAAAATTTACTAATTTTATTATTTAGTTGAGATTTTATTTTTATTTAAATTTATGTATACATAAATTTGAATTTACATAAAATAAACAGGCCATATTGATGTTAATTTTAGTTTTAAATTTTGTATATTCAATTTACCGCTATCGTATTAATCAGTTATTATGCTTACTTGGAACTCTTCTCAATGTATTTATTCATTTATTGTTTTTTTTTAAATTAAATTACTGTTGCTATGCGTTTCTCTGTTAGTGGAAATTCTTATCAGCCATAATTTACCTGTTCAGATACTATTACCTGTTCAGATACTACTTGTCTACTACTTTTTCTTTTCCTTAACTGTTAAATTTTACGATAAATAAAATTTCATTTTCAATTATAAATGTAATTTTTGCTTTAACATTTTGTTCATATTTTACACAAAGCATAATTAATTGATTAATTAAGTAGTTAATTAATTAATCATAATTTTTCCCTTTCACTGTAAACAATTTGTTGATTGTGCATGCAATAAAAGTTTCTAGCAATGTCAAATTTAAAAAACATTTATTTTAAGAAATTTTTAAGTAAAATAAAACAACGTGAAGTATTACTGTTTCTATTTGTTCAGTTGAAATTAAGTTAAATTAAATTTTTAAAGAAAAGCAGTTAAGTGGAACAGTTAAAAGAAATTGTTGAACAAAAAAAAAATCTGCCGTCAAACATAAAATACAATGAACATTTCGTATTTTCATTTTTTTTTTATAAAAAATAAAAATTGACAAGCGAGTGAGTACGATAAGTTTTTCCGTCATGTTTTAGTGTACTACGTAAGTGTATTACGTAAGTTAGTGTAGTATGTACGTTCTGATATTGTAAAATATATGTATATTTAAATCCTAACAATAAAGTAATTTTATATTTGTTCATTTGATTATTTTCTAGTATTTATGTGTTTTCCACTTTGTTTTTTCAAATTTTTATGCGTCCAAATATTTTCCATTTTTTTACTAATACGTGAAATTCTAAAATGGAATTATTATTGATAAAATTGAATTATTTAAGTTTTTGATTTTATGCTTTATTGCTATTCAATCTATTTGGAATTTCGAGTAATGCCATTTTCAGGTATATTTAATTTTGAAATCTTTTACGCAAATAATATTCCATTAAATTAACGATTAATTAATTAATACAAAGTTCATCGTTATGAGATTCTCATTGCGACAAAATATAACATTCAGTAATTGCTTGAATTATATGATTGTTCTTCGTCTTCGGATTTTGCTTGTACTGTCGTTATGAGAACCATAGCCATAACTAATAAGCTTTTCATCGTAGGTTCCGATTTACTTCCTTCTTTCCGTTGGTTACGTCGTTCCCGTTGGTTACGTCGTTCCCGTTGGTTACGTCGTTTGATCGTGCGCTTCTCGTCCTTGCTGCTATAGGTTCTTCTGATTTTAGTTCCTCACATGACCGCAAGCTTTCTGGGTCATCTTCATTCTTCGTGCGATAACTTAACCCGAGCGGTCGGCCCTCTTGCTCCTTTAGTACTTACACTAATTAACTACAACGCTTCCTCAACTCCCCACATCTTCAATTACTATTTGCTCCATTTCACGTAAAAACCATTTGTACTGCTTCAAATATTAATATTCCGTCGCTAACTCTTCTGCTTCTGCTACTTCTGCTACAAATTTAATTTATTACAATGATTAGTTCTACAGCTAATAGCTCGTTTTAGTAGTGGAATTTAATGATATGAATTGAACGTGGAAATTAATAGGAGATGGAAAATTAATTTACGCTTTCAGTTTACGGTTATGACGTTAACTGATTTTACAGTATCGATAAAATACAGCACAGACAGTTGTCATTTTAAACGATGACGTGATGATACATTGCGGTTGTTCATTTATTCGTTTAAATAAATTTCATCTTTTGGTTTCATTTCTTTAATTTTATCGATTTTTGTTTTTCACTATTTCTTTCCTCATCCATCTAAATTTACAGCGTTTTTTTTTTCGTTGTTCTCATCCAAATCAATAAATCCAATATCCTATTTTAGCAACTATCATTGTAAATTTAAATTTAATAGCATGACGTATTGGCTGATAATATTGCACGCTGTACGCCACATTTTGACTATTATTTATTTGCTAGCAAATTAAATTGGTAATTCATATTACTTATTAGTTTCATATTGTTCTAAATAGTTTTCATCTTCCTATTTCAATTCTTTCAGAAGAATTTTAAAAAAGCAAAAACGAAAAATTATTTAATTAATTTTCTGCTTGTACAGCTGATTAGTTTAGTTAAAAGTTAAAAATTCAAAAAAAAAGTTAAGAAATTCAGAAACTGAACACGTTCAGAAGTGTTTGCCTTTTATTGCATAATATTGCCTTTTATATATTTGCCTTTTATTGCATAATTCTAATTTTTATAAATTCATGAATACATTTACAAAATGTTAATGAAAAGTGAGAATTTGAAAATAAAATTCAAGTCCTAAAATTAATACTTAGCATAGTATTACTTATTGATTCTTTTAAAGTAAGTATATGATATATCAATTGACTTGTATGATTAGAATTATTTAGAGGAAGAACATTTTTGTCAATTCTCAGTGAGAGTGATCGATCTTTCATCTCTCATCACTGATGTCGTAGTTAAGGTATTCGCACAGATTACCTTACTGCGCAACGCAACCTGTCAGCTCAAATGCAATTAAATAATTAATTGATGTTGAAGTACGGCCATATGTATACATTGCCACACATCTTTCTTCCTTCCTTCCATAAGAATGTTAACAGATTGCTTGCAACGATCTTGCTAATTAATTATCTTAAAGAATTCTGAAACGCCCCTTTTCATAATTCTAGCAAATAGGTATAATCCGCAAATTCCAATAATTGACTAATTCGATAGTTTTGCAATATCAGTTTTGGTTTTAGCTTAATTTTTGACGATTTTATAATTTTATGACATCTATCGGGAAACTCGAGAGAAATCTAACACAAATTATAAAAATCCTTAATTAAAATTAATTTTAAATCCTTAATTAATTATAAAATTTCGTCATGTAATCAATTTTGTCATACTTGTTGCATCTCTATATCCTTTATATTGTAGTCTGTTTCAACATCTTATCAAAGCCGAAATAGGTCATATATCATTTACAAGTCTTGACCTATGATTTACAAGCACTTGTAGTTAACCCTAACTCGTAAGATGACTGTGCCAAGCTCCTTTACTGCTAACAGGACAACATTCACCTAACATGACCGCAAGCTTTCTGGGTCATCTTGCTTCTTGGTGCGATAACTTAACCCATTTGTACTGCTTCAAATATTAATATTCCATCGCTAACTCTTCTGCTACAAAAACAAATCAGTTCCTAAATAAAGCTTGTTGTTTTGTTTTTTTTGTTTTGTTTTGTTGTTTTGTTTTTTTTCTTTTGTTTTTTTCTTGTTGTTTTAAAATCATAAGTATTATTGTTGTAGATCTACAAACAATACACAAAAATCTCATACCCCCAAAGTTTCACAACAACATCATTGGAATGATTTTTAAAAAATTTCACTTACAATGAAGTACTGTTGAAATAAACTGTGATGTATCATTTCTTTCATTTATATTTCATCAATTAGTGTGATTGAATTATTTCACATATCATTAAATTGAGGTGTATCGCTTAATTAAATAGGAAAAGAGCAAATGGCTAATTGTCGAAAACATTTTCAACATTTTGGTACCAATGCTATTCATATTGGACAGGAACCGGAACAATGGAATGCCGATCAGGTTTTTCTTTCACTCTCTACTGACATTTGTTATTTCTCACCTGAAAACAATTGAAATTAATTACTACTAATTGTTTTGCTTATGTAGAAGAATGTGCTTTATAGATTGTTCCACCAATATCACTCTCAACAACATTCAAACAATCGGAACCAGGAAAATTTAAAAAACACGACTACTCACGTGCCGGCAATCCATCCCGAAATATGCTGGAAAAATGTCTAGCTTCTTTAGAAGATGCCGAATATTGTAGGTGTTGGATGTAGTCGTTCCATTATCACTACGATAGTGCGTGCATCTATAGGATACTCCGGAAAAATCTTCAATATTTTCCTACCTTTCCGGAACATAATTGTGAAAACATTTTATTGCAGTTTTGTGGTGAAACTTGAATTTGGAACAATTGGATTTTTTTGTTTTTTGCAATAAATTACACGCCGAACAATTAATGATGCCAATTAATGATGCCAAAGTTTAAAAAGATAAATTTTGATGTGACAGTATTTTTAGTTTCAAATTTCAGGTCGAGTATATTCATCCGGTCTTGCAGCAACAATGGCAATTACAAATACATTAAAATCAGCTGATCGTATTGTTTGCAGCGATGACGTCTACGGCGGTAAAACTTTTGTCGTTGTTGTTTTTTTTCTTTTTCAAAATTCAATTGTTTAAAAATTAAATGCATTTAATTCGATTAAACTTTCATGTTCCCTTTATCTTTCTGTTACAACATATTACATTATAATTTAAATTCAATTTAAGAATTCGAGCCAACTGCTTCCTTCGAAATGACATTATTTTTAGTTCACTTCTTGTATTTAAGGTACTCAGCGTTTTTTTCGAAAAGTTTCTGTTCCACAGCATCACCTTGAAGTTTCGTTCGTTGATATGACTGACATGAAAGCATTCAGTGAAGCATTAAAAGATAATACAAAGGTAAAATTAGTCATTTTAAAAAAGATTTTCTATCTAAATTAATTTTCAAAAATTGAACTATTTGGCGTTTACTTTTATCACAAGCGTGCATATTTCAGGTTACTTTCATGAATTCCTGGAATAGCTTTTGCTCTGCAATGCTATGACACAACAATGTTCTTATCACTTACTTCTCTTAGCATACTGAAATACAGGTGTAGTTTGTGAGAAGCAAACAATTAGTGAAATGAATTTGTAGATGATATGGATTGAAACGCCATCAAACCCGCTGTTAAAAGTTGTTGATATTGCAGCTGTTGTAGAAATTACAAAAAAATTCCGAAGTGATATTCTAACTGTTGTTGACAACACCTTTATGTCACCTTATTTCCAAGTTTGTTTTTGTCAAATTCTCATTTCAAATGGACTACTTCACACTTACAGTATGATATACCATCAATCTTAACACGCTATTTTTATTTCAATCATGTAGCATTCAGTTTTTTTTTCTTTTTGAAAATTTTTAAAAAAATGCTTTTTCATTTAATTTGACCGACGATACAGCGATAAATTTCACAAATTCAAATAAATTTATATTCAATAATAAAATTGAATGTATTCAATAATAAATTAAATAATTTTATAAATTCAAATAAATTTTTACATCGTTTCGCCATTATCACTATTTTGAAATTATTATTATTATCACTATTATCACGCAATTAGCAATTTTTAAAGCGTCCATTATCACTTGGCGCAGATGCTGTGCTTCATTCGATCACCAAATACATCAACGGTCATTCGGATGTTCTGATGGGCGCTGTAATGACAAATAGCAAAAGCTTAGATGAAAGTTTAAAATTTCAACAAATTGGTCAGTCCATTCTTTTTCCTTTAAGTGTTAAACTGAAATTTGTCTTATCATTTCAGTTTTTCAAATTATCTTACCTTTTTATTAACTTTCGAGTTTTCTGTTTATGAGCATATTATTTAAAGTAATTAATGAAAGAATAAATGCTTTCTTTTTTTATTCTCAAAAGGTTTTTTTTATTTCTTAGCCAGAAAATTTGTAGAAACACTTGAATGATTGTTTCCTCTCTAAAATTAAAATTACTTTTCAAAATTATTTCGCAAGAATGCTTTCATTCAATTTAATCATTTTTAAAATATTTTCTTGCTATTAACATATAAATTTCTTTTGTGTGTATACGTATACTGTGTCTTTTTTGAAGTTTTATTTTATTTTTAAATTTTAGTTTTAATTTTTGTTGTAGCTGTTGGTGCAGTACCATCACCTTTTGATTGCTTTTTGGTAAATCGTGGCGTGAAGACATTACACGTTAGAATGCAAAAGCATATGGCTAATGCTATGCAAATAGCAACATTTCTAGAAAACAATCCTAGAGTTGAGCGTGTTAGTTAGTTTTTTCAAAATTAACAAAATTACTCTTATTATTATTAATTATTATTTATTATTATTATTATTATTATTATTATTATTATTATTATTATTATTATTATTATTATTATTATTATTATTATTATTATTATTATTAGTTATTATTATTGTTATTAATTATTATTATTATTATTTCCACTGCTGTTTATTGCGTTATGATAATAATGATATTTAATTTATCAGTTTTAATAATAATATAGAAAACTGCATTTTTACCTTTATTTACATAATTAGGTATTTATTCATTCAACTTATGCAGATTAAAAAAAAACGAAAAACAAAAAATTTTTAAAATAATTAATTTTTTTAGCGTTTTTCCATACAAAGAAGGTTGAACAATTTCATCATCTTCACATTTTCAATTTAATTTCTTTTATTGACTTCCTTCATCCATACACTTTTCTAATTTAATTTATTATTTTGATTTATTTGTTCTAACTTTTCACCATAAATATTTCAGTTTTAAATTTCAATTTTAAAATATTTTTTAATTCATAGCTGTTATTTATTGTTCAAATAACAAAAGTCCTACATTTCTAATCGTTCTTTTTTTCCAAAAAAAAAAATTTTGCAAAAAATTTGTTCTCAAATTAATTTATTTTTAACATTCAGCTATTTAGTAGCAGTGAAGGAAAAACGTAGGCGCAAATTTTATTGAAATAAGCGCATTTTTTGCCTATTTTTTAAATTTAATATTTTATTAGCACATAAACATAGTAGTGGTGGATGTAATAAGTTAACTATTTTGTTAACCTAAAAAAGTTAATTTGTTGGTAAGTTACATTCATTAACTTAAAAATTTAGCTGTAGTTACTCGTCATCCACTCTCACAATGAATGTTTATCGTTGTTGTGATGATAATTTTCACTGATATCACTGATATCACTGATATCGTTCACTTCTTGATGATAGCAGGGTGGTCGGTTAAAATAAAAATTTCAACTGTTGCAATGTGTGGTTTTGTCAATTTGTTAAAATGACAGATCATCAAGAAATGTTTGGAGGAATGTTAGAGAGAAAGTAAATGAACTTTTTTTTTGTTTCTTCATCTCTCTCTCTCTCTCTCTCTCTCTCTCTCCTCCATTTTGCTCATACAAACGGAAAAAATATTGGAAAATAAAATGAAATGAAATAATTTGTTAACTTAACAGATATCATCATGTGAACGTGTTGTACGCCTAAGTGAAGTCATTAATTAAGTGGACAATAAGTGTTCTGTGAATGGTCAATTTTTTAAAATGGAAGAATGGGAGAGGAAACTATCGAGATGTTTTAGTGTTTCAGAAAAGGTATATAATATATTTTTGTTGAAATTTTTTTTGCCCATTTTAAATTTTTTTAAAAAAAAGGAAAAAAGTTATGAATAATTTCATGTACGTACGGTGCTCATTCAATTTGCTTGTCCAATTTTTGTTTGTTTCTCTGTCGATGTGCATTTTTAGTTTTATTTCCATCTCTCTGTTATTTCACATTTGTATTTGTCCTTCTGAGTCTCTCAATTTGTGAAATTTTAAAATTTATCACATTCATTGCATATGGAAGGACAGAATAACGACGATGTCCTTTGACTTATGCTCTTTTGAATTAGAAAAAAAATTAATTGCTAATAATATTTTCAATTTCTATTTTTCTTTGAACATATCCTATTAGTATGAAAAAGAAGCAAAATATTGAAATTTAAATTTGATTTTTTAATTATTAATATCAGACCGGTAAATACGGTAAAGGTGCTGCTGCGACAATTGATCAATGAAATGAAAGTCGTTGTGGGATGAGTTTGGTGCGAGCACTAAAAATTGCAGTACTAATATTTGTATATCAAAAAAAAAGAAAAATTGCTTTTTCAAAAATTTTGATTTAAAAAATTCTTTTTTTCTTCAACTTTGATTATATGTGATATGAGATAAAGAGGTCAAGTCTTCCCTAAACATTACACTCTTAAGATTGATTGTGATTTAGAAAGACTGAATCTTTTGAGGATTAGAAAATGAATTAAAATTATAAAAATATAATATTACATCATTTTTTTAAATGAAATTTTGTGCTAGAAGGCAAATATAAAAGAATTAAATAATTTTCTCTTTTCTTCTTTAACTTTTAAAGAGTTCAATGGTTGAAGGAAAGAATAGCACCGAAGTTAATTTGTAAAGTTATAAAAAAGCTCCGTTGAAAAGCAAAAGTAAAGTCTAAAGCTTCATTTTTTTTTTATCTTAGTTTCTGAAAACTAATTTAATTTTTCTAGCTTCATTTGCATCCTAACTATTGCAAAAGAAAATGATGATTGATCAAATATTTCATACATTTTCATTGTTAGTTTCATTTTTTCAATTAAATTTGCAAAATTTAATCAAACTTAACGAATTATCAATTAAAGGTATAATTTAGGATTATGCAATACTGCGCCGTCAATCTCGGGAAAGTGAACTGGAGGTTGTTGCTGTGTTTGGTTTGTCTTACTCTGTGCAAAAAAATAAAGTAATTTAAGAAAAAAAAAAATAGAATTTAATTTATAAATAAAATTTTAAGGAATTTATTTTATCGTTATACTGATATTCAAGTTGAGAAGACGTGATAGGGTAGGGTTTACTAAACTAACTGTCTAACTACTCTTCCACTAGCTGCTAGCTTATTCTGTCAAATATTTAGCTTATCAAAAAATGTAATAAATTTTAAAATTTATATACTTCAATATTCATCTTTCTATTTTTGCAGATCGACACATGGATCCCTACAAACAATATATGCAATCGTTGTTATGCTATGATTTAGCACCAGTTCATGGATCAGTGGTATTGATTGACGGTGATCTACCGGTGAAATTTTACTGATAAATTTAAATTTTAATTTATGAGAAGCTGATAAAATTGAAACTCATAATTGTGACCGATGAATTGAATTTTCAGATGCGTAAATCATTGCTAGCGCTTTATCAATCAGGACATGATGCAGCTGTGGTAATTAATTCAATTGCACACAATCCGATAGGTATGATAACTGTTACCGATTGTCTTCGTGCAATCGTCCTAACAATGAATATCGATCCTAAAATAAGTGATCGTCCGGTTTACGATTTTATCCGATTATATGGCACGAAAAACCTTATCACTGCAACTGTTAATATGTCGTTAGTGTTGCTAAATTATTTCAAAATTTTTTTTTGTCTCTAAATTCTTTTAAAATTTATAATTAATTAGCGCAAATTATTATGTTTTAATTGTTTTAAATTTGTGACTAATTATTAATTAGTGTAAAATTTTACAGTGTTTGGGATGCAGCAAAGCTTTTCTGCTTAAATCATGTTCATCGTATACCGATATTTCAAACGGACGAAAATGATCTATTCACTGATATTCTCTATTTGTTATCACTACGACAAATTGTCTATGAAACTATTATTAAATTGGTAAATTGTAAAAAAAATTTTTTTTTGAAGATAAATTAGATTATAGAAGATATCATTATCATTTTGAGATTGATAACAGATGCTACTGGAAGAGTTGAATTAAATGTTAATTTTTAGTTTTCCTTTGTTTCATTCTATTTAAGAAAAAAAAATTTTTTTTTGAAAAAGATTGCAAATATTCCAGATTGAGCCAAGTTTTTCACTAGCACCACATTTAATGCAACGAACATTGTTCGATTCCGGTATTGGCACATGGGAAAATATTGTTACGGTTTGTCAGTTTACAGTAATTAATTAGTTTACGGTAATTATCAGTTTACAGTAATTAACTAGTTTACGGTAATTACCAGTTTACAGTAATTACAGTTTCAAATTACACAAAGACTGGATGAAAGTTAAAATTACTGATAATTGTTATGAGAATGGATAAAATTTAGTGATTTGAGTTGAAAAAAATTCCATCGATCAGTTAGTTCATTCATTCATTCATTTTCACCTAAACCACTGATCAATCAGATTTTGATCGACAAAAAAAAGAAGAAAAGATTTGACAAATTCAATAATAATTTGAACAAACACATTGAAATTACGTGAATATAGCACAAGATGCTTGAATTTAAATTTAACCTTTAGCTCGATCAATCTCTGACCTCTTCATTACCGTAACAGAAATTAAATAGTTAATTTTTGATTTTGAATTCACAGTAATTTAATAATTCAGAGCTATTTTGCTTGTATTTATGTTGAAAAATTCATTCTTCACTCCGTATGCTTCCCAGGATGAGGAAATAATAATTTGCTAAATTTATTTCAATTTAATTAAATTTTTTACAGGTTACAGATAGCGCATGTTGTGGTGAAGTAATTGATAAACTGATAACGGCGAAACTATCATGCATTGCTGTAGTTAATGAGCATAATGTGATGCTTGGAAAAATTAGCAAAAGTGATATTATGCATGAGCTTGCAGAGCATTTTAATAATTACTTGGAAATTGTCAATGAACCTGTTAAGGTTACCTATAACTTATTTACACTTATAAGTTCAAATTTTAAGCTTCTAACAGGGATATTCTTCTGCCTATTAACTGCTTCTTTTTTAGGTCTTAAGACTCATAGCAATGAAACTGAAGCGGAAAATGTGTAGCATAGCTTAAAGCTATCAATTTAATTTATTAAAATTTAAAGTTTTCCAGAATGTTTATCGTGTTCCACCGTTTGGTCGTCCAACACATACGGTATATGAAGGAATTGCTTTATTGTTATCATCCGACGATCAATGCTTATTTATTGTTAATTGCAATCAACATGTTATTGCTGCTGTTGCTTTTACCGATATTATGAATTATATTTTAAATTCAAGCGACAATGCCATTAAATAAATAAGAGCTTTATAGAGTAATTTAATTAATCTTATACATCAATTAAGAAGGAATCTATCTTGTTTTATATCTGTCCAATTCTTTTAATCTCCTTGAAATGCTCACTAAACAACATATCAATTAAAGCATTTGGTAAAATTTAGTTTAACAAAAAATATATCATTTAGTATTTGATAAAATTTAATACAAAAATACTACGAAAATATTTGTTTAAATGTTAAAATGTTAGTGTTATTTCAAAATCATACCTTATCACTTGTTGATCATTTTTTTTTTCTTTAAATGAACATTTACAAAATTCGTTACTGTGCTTCTATCATCAAAAATTGCATAATTTGTTGATCCTCCTAGACTTATCATTGTAATTATCACCACTTTGTGGTAATTGTTTTTAACAAATGTAAAAGTATGACGTAAGTGAAGTGTGGTAGAATTAAAAGAAAAGAAAATGACGTAGAGCTTATCAATTATCTTTACACTTTTGCAAATTTTCACTTCGAATATGTTGTTTTGATTCGATTATGATGAGCTGTACCAATAAGTGTTTTGTACGGCTTTTTCAGTTTCTTTTTTTCCTGGAGTATTAATTAAGTAATTAATTAATTCTCTAATTAACTTCTTATGGTTATTTTTTAAATCACTTATTTCTCATTATTTTTGTGCTTAAAAATACTTCTTTTGTTGACTATTTTTCATTATTTAGATCAAATTTTATGTATTTTATGCTAACTTTTTAAATTCATTTACTTTACCCGCCTTTTAAATTCAACAATTATTTTTTTCAATACGTGTATTTTGCTAGTAAAAATTGATTATAAAGCAGTTGAGTAAAATATATGACTGAAAATGCTTTTACAGTTCGACGTAAGCGCAATTTCGTCGGATAAGAGCGAAACAGTGAAAGCTATCTGTCGGATATGCCCTTCCACTATTATTTGAAGCAACTGAATGGAAATAGGAAAGAGAGCAGTGAGCTGTAATTTTCAATTAAAAAACTTTTTTCTCTTAGCGCCATCATCTTATCGGAATAATTTAAGAATGCTTTATCGTACGATACCGCCCGAAGGTTATTATTAGCATTTTCATCCACCATATGCCTATACGTGTTCCATCATTCATTACTGACGTGGATAGTAAAATTTATGATTAAAACCGTTGGAGATCAAATGCTGCAGAGATGTGAAGCAGAGAGAATTGTTATCGGTGAAGATATTTTGTTCAGTCAGCTTTGTTAACTAATAAATTAACTATGATTCACCTGAATCTGAATTTTCAAATGATAAATTTACATTTGAAACATATCTGTTAATTATATACTAAAATTTGTTACAGCAAGAGAGATATTAGAACTGTTAACCTTCTATTTTTGCTTTCAAAGGATGTCGATAGCTTGAGGAGTTGTGCTCTTTGTGGAAGATAGACATCTGACGGGTCGAGAAGTCGAGAAATGCTGAACTTACGCTACGTTTTTTACTTCCAGCGGTTACGTGACACCCCACAACAGTTTCATCTTCGTGCGGGTTTAGATTCAAATTGCGGGAATCTTAAGTAATTTGTTTTGAGTTTGTTATTGTTATTCGCCTTGGATGGTTTGCAGCTAGTTATGGTGATTTACGAGTTTCGGGAAAGAATTTGAGAGAGAGAGAGAGAGAGGGAAGGAAGAAAGAGATGAGTGGCACGTTAATAGAAATGGCCGCGTCAACAAGTGGAACTACGACACCGCGATCAAAGGTGAGCTTCAGTTTGGGCTTTTACAGTGTGCTAAAGTTTGGCTTGGGATCTGATGGTGTGAGAAAGAGTAAGACCATGTGAGTAAGACCATGCTATCAGTTATGTGGAAAAAGAATTTCCAGTTCGTCTGAAAGCAATCTTTTGCTAAGAACTAAATTTTAAATACATTAAGAGAGCTTCAAATTAAAAGCAAATTAAGTTCCAGGTGGACGCCCTATCACGAGATGATTTAATTCGTTTCGTCAAAAAACAAATTGATAAATTGAAAACTGCCAAATGTGAAAATGAAAAGCTCAAAATCGAATTGGAAGAAGTGCGAAAAGATTTCACTGTATGCTGACATTCCGTTAGATAATTTCACGTTTTATTTACACAAATTCAGGTCACTTCTCATTGAAGATAATGTTGCCTTTCGTGATGGTCTTATAGTATGTCATCTAAAGATAATTCATTTGAAACGGTGCAGATATCATTTGTTCTGTGCCAACCATTTATTTCATCGATAGGATAAGATAACCTATTGATGCTACAATGACCTGAAGTTAGAAGTTTGCTGATGAAATAGTAGCCTATAAATAGTTATCCTTAAATTATTTAGGAATCTGAAAAAAGGTTATGTGACGAGCAAGGAAAAAGCGCGGAAAAAATAGAAGAAATTCAACAGTTGAACGAAGTTAATTTAAAAATTTTTTTGACCGTAATAAACGGGAATGTGATAAATAATAGCATGATTAAATGCCCTCAAATATTTTTGAGATATTAGTAAGATTACATAGGAGAAAACTCGCCAGTAGTATCAGTTATAAAAGGTGTAGATTGGCACTAAGAATTTTTTCATTTATGTGTATATATGTATGGTTACACAGGAGAAAACTCGCCAATATATATATATAGTTAATAAAGTAGAGAAGTAATCTTAAAATCAAAAATGAAAGAAACTCTTGATTAAGAATAGGCCTTTTAGCATTTTGCAATATTTTTCAGAAATGTAGTGATCTAGAAATTAGATGTTCTGAATTGGCGCTAAAAGTTGAAAAGCTAGAGACGAGGTTAAAAGAACATCAGGTGAGATTTTAGTATTTTTCAAAAATTTTATTAATAGATAGGTTTTAATCGGATATGTACTTCGCACTTCTTCAACAAAAAAGCAAAAACTTGAAGAAAAAAAACCGAGCAGTAGCTTGAAAGATTGAGTATCCAGGAATTTCTCAAGGTATTGAAGGATTCATTTTTTAGGAGGAGGATGTAGAGGCTGAATCAAATAAACTTAACAATGAATCGAATAGTAATGATGTAGTTACTGTTCAAATCGATCAGTTACGAAACGAATTGGCTTCAGTGAAGGATTTACTTCGGAAACAGACAGAAGAATGTGATAAGGTATTTTATCATTCTCAAAGTTTTTTTCCTTCTGAATACCTCTGGCACTCCTAATTATCAGACTTCTTGAATATTACTGTGAATCGATGTTTTAGCAAATGAAAGAAAAAGAAAGCTTGACAATCACAGTGGCTGATTTGCGTTCGTTATTGGATGATGCCTCTGCACAACTCGAAACATACAAAGAGGTTTATTTCATTATTTTTGTTTAGTTGCTTCCTCAAGCTAAGGTGCGAGGAGCACGATATGTAAAGTTTGTTTTTTTTTTGAAAGTCATGGAATAGTCTATGCTATAAAATAATTTTCTGTTAAATTCAGAAAAAAAGTATGGAAAATGTAATCACATTAGAAATGGCCGATTTCGAGAAAACAGTTGAACGGCTGCAGAAAGAGCTTAAAGAAGTAAATCTGGCGAAAACTTCGCTAATATCAGAATTGGAGGCATCTATGAAGGAAATGGACAATATTCGTGAAGAAAAAGGTCGTCTCAATGATAACATTGCGGAACTAAATGTTGTCCTCAAAAAGTTAAAAGAAGAAATGGAAGGCAGGTTTTTTCAAAGTTTGGTAAAGTGTGATTTTTCCAGATTGTACTCTGCGTGTGTCAATTTGTTTCGAAAACAAAGATGGTTGTTCTTATCTTTATCACTTATTCATTTCAGAAAAAAAAGTGGAACTTGCTTTACATGAAAAGGAACGAAAAGACCTGATGGAACAACTTCAAAAGCAGACCTCCATTGGAAATAAAGAACGAAATCAGCTGATAGCAGTGATTGGAGCAAATGAAGAGAAGATTAGAGATTTAGAGGCATTGAATTCTTCATTAAATCGACAGTTGGTATTACTTTCTGCTCAACGTGAATCACTGCAACGGCAATTCGGCGATCTGTCTGAAGAGCATTCAACTTTCAAGGTGAAGCTTGAATCGAATTAAATTAATAAATTGACACTTAAGGTTTTAAATTAACATTTTTTCCTACAGATTAACACTTTAGATTTATATGAACTGTTAGAGAGATCATAATTACAGACTCGAGCTCTGTATGTACTGGAACAGAAGAAAAGTGATGATAATGAAAGTGCGAAGAAAGAAATTGAAATATTAGAGGAAACAATTCGACAGCAAAAAAAGACAATTGATAATTTGACGTGAGCTTAACTACAGTTCTTGAGCTGAATTACTTTCTCTGAACGCTCATATTATTGAGGTTATAAAATTTGGGATACAAAAGAATTGATTTCGCAGGTATTTGAACTGTGATTTTTGTATGCTTTTAGTAATTCGCATCGTATGTTACAAGCCGAACTTGATTCGTCATTGGGACATGCTAGAACGCTTTCTACCGAAATATCGAATTTGCATCGGCAGCTCAGCACTGCTACTGAATCCCATAAAAAAGAGCGAGTTATCCACTCGATTTTATCCTTTATATTAGTTGTTGAAACAGTTATTCGTTAACTTAAGCATTCATTTTGCTGCTGTAAATGATTTGTGTTTGGCAGAAAACAACAATATATTTTGGTCATGATAGAATTCAATATTTTATTTTTCAGAAGCACAGTTTAATATTTTATTGAATAAAGTGAAAAATTGTTGACCTAGTTTAAGGACCTTATATACCTCGTATTTCTAGGTTGTCAGAACAACGGCAAGAATTTCAATTACTATCTGCCTCTGAAGCAAAGGTTAATAATGAACTGTTGGCTAAAATTGATGCAAATTTCATTTCGCATAATCAGGAAAAGGAGAATTTGTTGAGAGCTGCACGACAAGAACGTGAAGGTTTAGAGGAAGAAATAGAACGTCTGAGACGTACGCTAGATGAAGAAGTGGCACGACGAAAAGAGATGGAAAAGATTCAAGTGACATTTGCTGCACAGAATATAGCTATCCAATTGCAAAAACCATCTAAAGATATTCTGCCATACAGGTCTGAAAAATTATGCTAATCCAGATGGTAATGCCATTCTTATTATCTTTGTTGGCAAATTTGTTAAATTAGATGAAAATGATAGATTCATTGAATTTGGAAAACAATAGGCTTCCTGGCATTAGAACCACTAGAAAGTCTTTTGCATAAGTTATAGCTTTACAGCATTTTGTTTTAATAAATTCTTTTCGGTCGAAACTTAAATTTGTAGTGGCTGTTTGGTTCGACCTTCAGTAGAGACTGCAGATGCGGAAAACAAAGATGCAAAAAATGATGACAATGGGGAAAAGTCACTGGAAGAAGTGATTTATGGTGAATCTGAAGAACTGGTTATAACTGACATTCGGAATCAACCAGAGAGTTTGGCAGCATCTCAGGGTGTTCTTCAAATGATTAGCAGACAAGTTCGCTTTAGCTAACCATCGTGATTCATGAAGAAAATATGTTTTTTTCGGAACATTCATAATTTTTTTGCCTAATGCCAGATCAGGAAAAGTTTGGCCTTATATACTAAAATTCATCTCATTTTCAATGTAATTTACACTGGAGAGCTTTAGATCTCAGCATGACAGCACTCACTGTTTTTTTAAAGGGGAAGCTCAGGAAGAAAGTAATTAGTAATTTATGATATTTGGTTTAGTTAGAACATACGCGAGAACTTCTGAATGAAAGCGAAGCAACGAATGCAAGATTGACAGAGCAAACGAAACTTTTGAAGGAAGAGATTCGCAGGATGGAACGTGATCGAGAGCGCGAAAATCATCTGTCTAACACAGAGTATCTGAAAAATGTTATCATGAAAGTAAGCGAAATTTTAGCATTTGAGTGTAGGTCTGTTTATACGGCTGAAATGTTATACGAAATTTAAGCTGCTGATTTTTTATGTGATGTTTCATAATTTTTTTGCTGTAATTTTCCGTTTTTGGCACAAATGCTTGCATTGTTTCACCTCATGAAAGTAGCGTTACGGCCTGATTATTTAACGTGCTAACTAGGTCTATAGCAGCAGCTTTTCGATACCAAATCTCGTCGTATAAGTCTAAATTCGCTATATAATCCATTCTTGTAAATCCAAATATTACTTTAGTAGCCGTATTGGCACTGCAATAGTGATACATTGCCATTCCTATATGACAGTATTTTGTTAGTTCATTGCACCAGAAAGAGTCACCGACGAACGTGGTCATTTGATACCTGTTCTGACAACAATGTTGAAATTGACTAGCGATGAAGTGAATTTGCTCAGTCAGGTTGCTGAAGGCACGTTCTTATTCTTTTGTTAATCACTGCAAGTTCAAATTAGAATTTTTATGAAATCTGCAACAGTTATATGAATTTTTGAATATTTATTATCGAAGGAAATTGAAAATGAGCAAAATTTGGATGAAAGAGAATATATTGAATGTTAGAAAAGTTTAAAATTTTTTGGGTTTTTACCCTAACCACAAATGAAAATTACAATACTCCAGGAATTTTTAAAATTTTTCAAGGACAATAAATACAAGTGAAAAGACTAAGCCAAAGATTTACTACATTTGTAACATCCAAGTTTCACTATTTGTAGGACTTCCTATTTTGAGAGTTAAATTTCGATATTTTAGCGAATGTTGTAACGAATAAAGCGGCAACGTCAACTTGGAGAAATATTTGGTCTGGCTTATCTTAGTTATTTTCGTTCCCTTACTGGCTATAGCTCTCGAAGAGCGCTGCTTTCAGTTTGAATGTCTATGTTGCTCATTTTCATCTTTTCTTATTTTGTTATTTGTTTGGAAATATTTTTTGAAATAGATTTTTTAAATAGTCTGGAAGGAGAACCTGTTCAGCAAACATTCCTGCTAGTAATTGTGGGATTCTCTTTCCATAAAAAACTTTTAATGCTTATTTATAAATTTATCAATTTGGTTTGAATGTTTAAATTAAACTATGCTCGAAGTATTAGGGTTTTTTATACACAGTGCAATCTTTATGCTCATTCATGTTGGAATTTCTATAAAACATAAAATTTAGGTTGATGGAGTTAAAATTTCATTTGCTCAGTGTAACTCATCATGTTGTAATTTCACCTTAATCTCTGTTTGCTTAAGAATGGGACTTTCGTCCCTGTCAGTCATGTAAAATTCTTTACTTCAAAATCTAATACTTACTGTGATATGTATCATAATGTAACTTGTCAGTTTTGCTGGGCGATTTGGAAAATTTCCAATTTTATTCTGCTTCAATTGTGGTATAACTAATGTGTAGTTTATACTTTTGTCTAAAATTTTGGAAGGCTGGAAGAGCCGCATACTGAAACTATTTAAGTGCCTTAGTTAAATCCTGAAATGCCAAACGTATATTTCTGTCCTAACAGCAGCTTGCTAAGGTGAGATACGGTTCAATCTTTTTTTTCAATCCATCAATTAGTGTAGATAAGCGACTAAAGTGATACGAATTCTGGGACTTATCAAGATCTGGTTATAAAATTTATGTTATGCGTCAGGAATTTTCCTATCGAGCACATTCACATCTCGAAAAGAACCTCCTGTAGTTACGTTCACGTCTCAATTTGCTACTTATATTTCATCGAAGGGAGATTGATCAAGCAACAATTGCAATGAATATTTATGGATGACAACACCGATAAGCTGCCTTTTATAGTTCTCTTGTTATTGATTAAGAATATGATCTGTTACGAAAGTGGTAAGCATCAATAGAATATTTCATTTTTGTATTTGCAAACTTGAGAGAAAACTATCTTTTCATATTCCCTTTTTCATACTATACTTTTGTTTTGCCATTTAATGGAATGCTTTATATGATTGATTATATGATGCATTTCATTGCTAAGTATATTTCACGGAAATCAGTAAATCTTTTTTTCTTGCATAAAACTTGTATTAGTAAATTATCTTTATTCATTAAAGACTTCTTTCACTACAAGATATGTCGGAAACTACTACTATAAAAATCCTTAAAATTTTTTATGAGAAATGAGGAAACTCAACAGCATCAAAGCTTTTTTTTTCTCAAACTCTACCCAAAAAATAGCAAGTGTGTTCTACAATTTTCAACTTATCATATTAATTTTCATAGTTTATATATCGGAAAGAAATATGTATGTACGTCCTGATCCGCATAGAAGAAGTTTGACTGCTAAACACAATACTGTTGATATAAGCTTTTTTTTCTTTAATCAAGTTGCAAATATATATATATTTTAGTAATGAAATATATATATATATATATATATTTCATTACTAAAATGAGTGAAAGTCAATATCATTTGTCTTTTTCTAAGAACTAAGAACTTTTGAGTTGCATTTTCTATGACTTTCTGTCTATTTTCCAAATGTCTAAGACGGCAGAAAATGGCAATATGAGGTGGAAGATAGAAATAATAATTAAATAGAAATGACCGTTAAACTTCCTGTGTTTGCTAGATTTGTGGAACGATACAAAGGCTATCAAAATGATCAATACAATTTGCACATGCACATGATAACTTGAGGAACACACTGACGAAATATACACTTCAATAACATCTATAACGAACGAGAATCGGATTTTTTTTTAGTTCCGTGTACCATCCCGTAGGTTTAGCGGTACCATCATATCCAGCTGCTGATTCTAAAATAGAAAATTTCAGAATTTAGCCCGACAAGCAATAAAATTCCTAATATTTATATTCATCTGAATCGAAAATGTAAATTAAAAATAAGTGTAGAGATTTTAAACTTGACTTGAATAATGAAACTTTTTCATGAATAATGTACAACCGCTAAGAGGAGTATTTGATCATTGATGTAGTGATGAAATTTAATACATATTTAGCATTGCCAGTCTAAGGAGTATCACTATGAAAGGTATATTTAATTTTCAAAAATCTCAAAAACACACATCACTATTCCACACAGCTGGACGACACTCCATACATATTTCCCGACAACAAACTGATGCAGAAAAAAGGGAAAGTGCCATCTGTAAGATTGTTGCTGCAATAATACCAGCATCCAAACGATATTCAGTTCCCAATCGTGTCATTAAACTATAAATTTATCTGTTTACTCATTCAAAATTAACTGTTAAACAAATGAAAACAAACAAGCAAAGCAAACAACCTACTATATATTCAAAGTAAAAGTAATGAACTATAGCAGCAGTTTTAGTAGGTTAAAATTTTCGGTGCAAAAAAGAACAAGTTTGCAATGTGTTTGATGGGAACAGATGTTGCAACCTACTGCTGTTACCAGCTCAAATTTGAAAAATTTCAAAACAGACAAGTGTGAACATGATACCTTCTTTTGTTATCATCAATATTTTCGCCACAAAGAATTTGACATCGACTATTTTCCGGTAGACTTGTTGCAAGCAGATGCCAATCACATTCGCCGAAACATTCAGCCTGAAAGAAACAGTTTTGTATTCTTATCACTCAACAGTTTAATTTCAAATTCGACGTAATTTAAAAAAAAAATTTGCAAACCTGATAAAAATGTATGTCGAAGCTCGAAACGATTATAATTGCTGGTACGAAAATAAGAATTGCATGTAGATTCATTACCATGAATGCCAATATTAGACCACGACGATGACTAGCCGAACCACAAATTCCAATAATACTGCAAAAGCAATGTATTATCTGATCAGATCAACAATTTAATTCTTTTATAGCAGAAGAACACTAGCAAATAGATGTCATCATTAAGTATTCTTTTTCTTTATTCAAAAGTTCATTTTTGGATTCGTTTAAAGTGTGAAAGATATGACTTATAAAATGTGAAAAATATAATAAATCTTGATTTCCTTATGCAACTGCATAAGATCTGTTTATTTTTTTTATCCCTGAAGGAAAAAAAAACAAAAGTACCCAGTCAAGATGAAATAGAACGAGCAGCATTCCTCGAGGCCAACCATTCGAATGGTATGAATACGTGAACTCATATAATCTGCTAATGCAGCCAGTATAAAAATTATCAAACCAAGTACAACGTTACATTGTGCTAGACACTGAAATTAAATGAAATCATCGATTAAAATGAGTAAGTGCTGTTGAAAACTTTCATATAAATTAATATTTCTGAAATAAACAAAACGTTGCTACGTAAAATCTACCTCTACAGAATTAAAATCACTTCATTTCATTTATACTTCACACAAATTACACTAGAAGAAAGAGAACAAAGAAGGAAACAAAAAAAATACCTTAAGTAATCCATGCAATCGAAGAATTCTCTCAGAGTGCCAATCATTTGATCCGAAAGTTGTATGCATTAGTGACATGCTTGAACTGCTTGTAGTACACTTAGCTTGAAAAGAATAATTGAAACAGGAACGCTTACATTTCTTCTTCCTCCACCTGGTTCCTCTATTTCAGCTCTTCCCACTAGCACTGTTGTAGTTTACTTCTTTTCGTCATGTCTTGCTCATTTTCAACTGAAATCAATAACGCATCGATGAATGAATTATGATTAAGTAATTCAATGACAGAGAGAGAGAGAGACAGAGAGAGGGAAGGAAAGAGAGAGAGAGAGAGAAGTAGCTCCACTTCAATTTTGAAGAATGCTGAAATTATTTAAGAAAGATTAACTGTAATTTGATAAAAAAAAATCCAAATTCCTCCATCACTTTACCGATAATGTTTGATCGTATAAATTTGCAACAATAATTTCGATAGTTAAAAAGCAGTTGCAGACAGAACTTTACCTACACTTTAATCTTTTACTCCAGTCGGAGTTAACTCTTTACTACTAGAATATTATAGTTATGACTAAACATATATGACATCATCAATCACATCCTTACACTCAAATAGTCACCATATATCACGTGAAAATATGATAAACATCCGTCAATTGTCAGCATATCAATATGAAGCGACGTATGTTGCAGCGTTACTCTTATGAGAAGTAAAGTTTACGTTTGAAAATATGATATAAACTGAGAGAACTAGACGTTACATAGAAATCAATGCCATTGAGACTGAGAATATATGTCAGCACAGCGTATAAGAACAGGATATGCCTTACATGTTGTTGTCGTTGTATGTCAGTATGCGTATGCGTGTAGTATGAATGAGGGCCTATTAGGCCTATATGTTTATGTATGTGTGTGTGTGTGTGTATGTGTATGTGTGCACCAAGAGATGAGATGAGCGAAAGGAGCAATATACGTTTGGTGACAGTGTAGTAAGTGTATTGTCGCCAAATTTTACAACGTACGATATCACAGGTATGGACGACGGAGATAGAGTGGTAGGGTTGTTGGTGATAGTTTTACGCTTTATCATTTTCAATGTTAAACTGAAAGAGAAATTAACAATTTTTATTTTGCTCATTGAATTTCATAAGAAAATATACAAAAAAAAAATTTTTTTTTATGCCATACAAATTAGGTCTAATTAATTGTAACCATTCATTATACCTTTTTTTTAAAAAAGTATTTTAACGAACTTTTTTTTTTGTAAAATATTTTCACAAACTCTAAATATCTATCATTTTGCTTGATCAATGATTTTTTTTTCTTTATTAATAAATAATTTTTTGATAATATTCTTGCATATTATAAATAAAGAGAAGAATGAAACGTTATTGAGCAAAAGTTAAATTAATGCGAAATTTACTATTAAGTTAATTAAAATTTGATAATATTTCACTTTTCGTTTTTTTTTGATCAGAAAAAAAGAAGCGAAAGAAAATCATTCATTCATTCATTTAATGTATGTAAGAGAGAAGAAGGAAAATTTTTGAATTAATAATATAAATTTTATAATAGTTAAATATAAAAGCAAATAAAATTTTACTTTCATTTTCTCAGTTAACAAAGAAATTAAACAAACAAACAAATGTCGGTTATTTGCGTGTAAAAATAACAGAATGATATTATTATTATTTCAATTTCAAGAACTATTTTTTTTTGATTTTTTTTTTCATTTTAAAAATTATTTGATTAAATACGTCGATCACTTCTACCAGTAATTACAATATTATAGAGAACAATGGCAATTGAAATTATATGACAAATATTAACGAAAATCATTACAATGCGATAGAATGTAAATGTGAAACAACGACGACAATTCTCCCTGCAAGGAAAAAAAATACAGTTTGCCTGAAATCGTGCAATTCCGGAAATGTAATTAAAGAAATAATTTGAAAAATTAAATTTAACAAAGTTGATATTTTTTTTGTTGTTACATTTCTATAAAATGAATATGTGATAATTAAAATAGTAAACAATGATATTTTTAAATTATTCCTTTCTTACTTTTCGTTTTCTCATCGTCAAGCATAGTGTGCTTCTTTCTTACATTACTACAGTTAAACGTTAACCTTACGTTAACCTTAAAAATTAACGTTAACCAACAAAAATACAGTTAGTTGAAGAATGACAAAAGGAATAGCTTACCTGATATTGTGTTTTGGATGAAGTGGTAAAAAGCACCAAAAGAAGCGCAATTTGACAAACTTAACAATACCCCATGTTAGTGATATTAATTTAATCCAGGATACAAGATGTGCTGGATTTGATAGTGACGTACGTGGCTCATATGTAATCAGAAGATTTAGTAGAATTGGTAATGGTACCTTGAAATGGTACTCAATTATAATGATTCTTCTGTATATTAATTCTAATTCAGTAAATATTCAATTTTCAAACATTCAATTCAAAAATTCAGTAAAAATTCAATTCAGTAAAAATCAGTAAAATATTAATTCAGATTCTTATCTATGATACTTCGCATTTCATTTGATTTCAAATTTACAGTGATGAAAATTGTTGTGAATAAATTGACTTATCACTTTCACTTCATTTTTCTGTTCACTTCTACTAAATACGTCATTTTACAAAATTATTTCCTTTAATAATTCAAGTGATAAAACCTAAGGAGAATGGTTTGCTTAATTATTGGATAAATAAAAAACAATTATGATAACATAACAATATATAATCTTAAATTATCATTTTTAAAAATAAACAATTAAGCACTAAGCGACAATTTCGTGTAGAAAATTTTAAGTACAAAAGTTTTTAAATAAAATTTAAAGTACAAAGGCATCATATTAATCATCGTTAAGAATTATTTGAAAATTTACCTACACAACTACCGGTCAATATCATCTTCCTTTGCGTTCTCTTTAAAAATGAAATTACGAAAATTATCAAAAGTTAACTAAATCACTAAAATTATCAAAAATACCATAAGGAAATTTATTACATAAAGAAAAAAAATTTTTTAAACAAACTTCTTATATACGAACAGGTAAGCACAGCTAATATATACAGTATACCAAGAAAAAGAAATTACAAATAAATGCTTACTTCTTCAGTGACAAGTACCAATGACTTAGCTAATCGAGCATTGAACACATTTTCACAATCGTTCTTCAACGTTAGACAAACGTCCGTCATCTCAAGAACGTAAACAAAAGCAGAAATGCCAGTGAAAATAAAATAACCGTAAGCGATGAGATAACCTATATCAGTGTGAAAATTCGGTAAAAATTCTGCTATCCTGTAAAATTATCAAAAATTAATCAAATTATTAAAATTATAGAAATGTTAATTTCAACACTTAACAATAACTCCTCGATTATTATATTTAATTGTAATTATCATTTAACAAATTACTGCAATTTTTCATTTACTATTTAGTTTTGTTGTGTAAAAAAAAAATTAATTTGAAAAAATATAAATATGCGAATATATTTTTTTTTTATTTCAAAAGTTAAAATCCTTCAAATTATATTTAAAAATTGTAATTCACACTTAACATTTGTTCATTTTTTCAAATTAGAAAATAATTAGAAAGCTGTCTTTTCTTTTTTTGGCTGATGTGCTAACAAACTTGCTACAAAGTATGAAATCAGCAATTAGATCAAGCGTTGAGGCAAAAAGTGTCACAACGGCTACAACACGTAACGGTGGCGCCCATTCCAGCGTATTTCTATAAGAAAGAAAAACAAACAAACATTTCAAGTAATTGTTTTTTGGTTGTTTCTTTTCTTCAAATTATTTTTTTCAGTAGAAATTACAATTTTAAATAATAAATATGTGCAATAATAAATTTCAAATAGAATTTAAATAGAAAAGTTATTGAGTACTTAAATGATTAATTGTTATTTTGCTCCTTTTTTCAAACATACAAACATTGATTAACATTGAAATTTATTAAAATTAAAATTGAAAATTATTGATCATTTGTAAAATGTTTTCCTTTTTGTAATTTTATAGTTAAATTAATTAAAAAAGGAGAGAATTGAATGACTGATTACTTCAGACCACTTTTTGACCATGCAAGTCGAGCGTTCATTCTCCACGAGCAAACCTGAAATTACAATTACATCCGAAATTAAAATTAAGAGTTGCAAAGAATGCTAAATTCAAAAATTTGTTCATAAAATTTCTATG
The DNA here is from genome assembly GCA_013365375.1 of Litomosoides brasiliensis. Taxonomy (NCBI): domain Eukaryota; kingdom Metazoa; phylum Nematoda; class Chromadorea; order Rhabditida; family Onchocercidae; genus Litomosoides; species Litomosoides brasiliensis. The sequence continues at coordinate 22,062 of JABVXW010000219.1, read as the reverse complement.
ATTTGATAAATTTTTAGTGAAAGATAGAAACGGATAAGTAAACGATTTAAAAAGAAAAATTATTTACTAATATTTGTAAACAGTTTAATGGCTTATTTAGAAGTTGTGAAGCAAAGAATAAATTTAAAACGAAACATTTTTGATTAATTTTTTTTTTTGTTCTTTTACAACTTTATGCATAAATTCTTCGTGTAAAATATTATTTTAAAATTGGAAATAAATTGGAAATATTTTTAACTAAAACAAACCCTCAATAGCTTATTTGATAATGTTGAGAAAAAAAATATTAGTCCAAAAAGATTTCACAAAAAAATTAAAAAAAAAATTTTTTTTTCACTTTTTTGTGAAAGAGAAAGAGAGAAAGAGAGGGTGAAAAAAAAAAGACTGAAATAGACGAATTGAATCGGAAGTGAAGAACAACTGTTACAAGGAAGTATTTCGTTCTTGTAAGGTACAGTTGAATTTTCAGTAATAATGACAAAGCTATGCTTTTGCAAAAAATCTCTCTCTCTCTCTCTTTGTTTTATTTCACTTTTCAAAATAGATTAGACAGGAAGCTGTCAGAAAAAATAGTGCGAAACATCACATTTTTAATATTCTCATTAATTTTAACTAAGAATAGGATGAAAGCAAAAATTGAAATTCACTGTTAAACAAAATGGAACAGATCAGTTGCAAATTAGCCTTAGCACATTTTGAAAATTAGTATTAAAATTTAATTTCAGTAACTGTCTAAAGTGTAGATTATGATATCGGACATTTTCTCTTCTTTGTAGTTACATTATAAGTCAACTGTTAGTTACTAATAAGAAAATATCGTTTTTAATTTATTTTCTAAACCAAAAAAAACGGATTTAAATTATTGATATATTAATTTTTTTTTTAAAAAGCTTCCTTATAGCGACTGTAATGGTTTGTAGGAAATAAATTGAGGAAAAATAGACTTAATTTAGAATTTTAAAAAATTGAATTTTTCATCGACATGTGTGTGTGTGTCAAAAACAAAGTTTAATTTCGATGCGACCATCAATTTTCTGGCAGCAAATGATGGTTGCTTTTTTTGATGAAAGAATGATAACTTTTAATTTCTAATAAAAAGCAAAAAAAAAAATTTATTGCAAAAAAATTTATTCGTAAAAATTCTAATAAAAATGATAAGAAAAAAAAATTAAAAATTCAATTTTCAAAAAATTCAAAAATTCAATATTTTAATAGAATGATGAAAATGATAAGTTGCAGAATGTTGTTGTTTTAGGAGAATTTGTGAAAAAGAAAAAAAAAACCAAATTATCCACGAAAGTATCAATGCAACAAAATCAATGAGAACAAAAAAATCAAGAAATTCAAACAAATGTCAAATGGGACATTTGAATAAATTGATAATTTTAATAATTTTTAAAATTATTATTATCATTGAAGAGGTTGATGAAAACACTGTACGATATAGGAGAAGGGAAACGAACATACTGAATCATTGCTATTTGCAATTCAAATGTTAAAAATGGGTTTGCTGATCGGATGATCTGTTTCATTCAAAAATAAACCCACAAAACGCATTGTTTATGAAATCAAAGCAACTATTTTGATACAATTTAAAAGAAGAAAAGCAAGTAGTTCAAGTGAGATGCTGCGAATAGTTCGGGAGCATTTGATCTAATTGAGAAGAAAAATAGCTTTAAGAAATATATTAGTTTTAGTGAAGGAACTGAACAATAGTAAATCAATTATTAGTTTTACTTAATTAACAGGAAAGTGAAAATTAATAGAAACAATTCGCGTAACATTCTATATTGTGCTATTGCTGTTCTTTCAATAGTATGCATTAAATTTTAGGAATTTTTAATTTTAGGCTTCTGTTTGGATTTGAGAATAAAAATAAATAATGCAATTAATGGTAGAAAACTTTTGTTAATTGTTAAAAAGATTTGCACCTATGAGCATCGTCTTTCAATGATATTAATGTTTTTGAATTATTAACTACATTTATCAAATTCAGATATTTCTTATGACATTTATTTTACTAATTCACTTCACTAATTTAAAATGTAATTAATCATTGCACAAATTGAAATTGAAACTAATTATAAAATTACTGCTCAAAAGAGCTATTCAAAAAATAAAAAAATATTACGCAGAAAAAAAAAGAATGTATTTTTACATGCCAAAATGACAAATTAAAAATATTTAATCATTAATTATCATTAATTAGTGAATAAATTTTGCTGAAATAATTTTAATTGACACACAAAAATTTAAAAGATTCGTAATCATTTCAAGTGATCATATTAATACAAAAATGAATTTTCAAAGGCTTAAAAAAATTTAATAATTCTAAGTTATATATTTGCACCGTCTTTTGTTTGAAATAAGGTAAAAGTAAAAATATTTCCCGGAAGTGTTATCTTTTTTGTTACCTTAACTTAGCATGAGTTACCTAAAAGCCTTATTATATTATCATTGATAATTACAACCATCATGCTTTCATCGCCCGTACATATCATTATCACTCTCAACTACTACCACTAAACACCCCCGACGATATAACAAAAATAAACAGAAGGAGAAAATACCGGAATTGTCGTAAAGGCGTAAAACAATAAAAATACGTAAAACGTAAAACAATAAAAAAATGACGTAAAACAATAAAAATACGTAGAACGTAAAACAATAAAAAAAAGGCGTAAAACAATAAAAATAAAAGGAAAAAAAAATCATCAAAACAAAATAACAAACTGACATAAATATCAAAGAAAGCCAAGGAGAAATGCAAAGCAACAACTGCTCCTTTTTCAACAATTTCAAACCATCAAAAAAAAGCCTGAAATACCCCCAAAATAACCAACCTTATTAGGATCTATCCGGCACTGCGAAATGACTAAAAATGACGTCCGATAGTTAGAATTACCGATCAATGAAAATGCATAAATTTCAATGATTTTAATTAGAATAATTCAGTATTCACTGATTCAATCGAAATGAAAACAATATGTATTATTGTAATGAAAAGGAATTAAAATGAAATTATTTAAAAAGAAAACAGAAATTATAAGTATCGGATTGATGATTATTCGAAATTCTCGACTGTATTCAACTGCATTACGTCAATTTAAAATTGTCTTAATTGGTATTATTAAAATTAAATTGATGTAAAATGAATCTTCGATAGAAATAATATCTCTAAAATGAAATGTTAGAAGTGAATGAAGTGTGCAAATAATTAAAATATATTTAATTGTGCAATAATTATCGCTAACTGAACAAGTAAAATACCTTCAACACAAATCTAAGAACTAATAATTAAATTACAATTTTCAAATGATTAAGTTTATTTTAGAGATCACAACTTTGAAATGATAAGTTTAAATTTAGTTAACTTTTAAATTATTTTGTTCCTTGTTCTTTTCCCCTTTTTGAGTTTTTTCCTTTCCGTTTTTTTTTGTTTTTGAAAACTATTTGAAGAGAGCGATGGCTCTATCCATTCTGTTTTGCATTTGCGCTAATAGGACAACAACATTTCTCAATTGAGCGCAAAAATTCCACTCATTTTTTTTTTCTTCAGTTATCACAAATCATATTTTATCATTTACATCTCATCAATCCTCAAACACAAAATTTATTTTGGAGGAAAAAAAATTCTTTTTTAAAGAAATGAAAATTTTCAAATATAAAATTGCGCCTTCTTTTTCTCTTTTTGTTTCACTGAGAATTAGCCAAAATGCTATTTTGATGAATCAAAGAAATGAAATAATTTGTATGGAATTTTTTAATTTCCACTTTTTTTCCCAAAATAAAACATTCCTCTTTAAAAAGAGCTTTTTATAAGGTTAATTTTAAATTTTAATTTTAAAAATACGCTTTTTTTTGGACGGGCAAAATTTTAAATTTCACAGCGATAGAGAGTAAATATAATCAAACGTATTGCTATAAAATTAAAATACAATTTTCTAAATTATGAACAATAAATTCAACAAAAATTAAATTTAATGGACTATGAAAGTGAAATGAAATGCAAGTGAAAAGTAGCATTTCAGTGATACATTGAATTTTGCTTAACAAATTTTTTCGTCAATTTGTTTTGTTTCAATTTTAGTTCATTTCGTCTTTTTTTTAAAAAATTTTTTTTGCCTTTTTTCTTTTCTGACTTTTTATTTATTGTCATCTTGTTTTTTTCTCTTGTTTCTCTCAGCTATCCTGTTGATTTTGCTATTTTTCATCTCTCTCTCTCTTTATTTTTCATGTTCTCTCCTTTTCAATATATTTCAATTTCTCTTAAAAGCCTTTGTGCTCACCGAACAACACTCTTCTTGAAGAGTCAAAACTCCGAACGGTTCTTTTTTTTTTGTTCTCTGAACAATTCGAGTACAAAAGCGCCTGAGCATCAATCTATTGTTATCACAAGTGATTTCCTAATTGTTAAATGATAAAAGTGGTAAGGGTAATCTTATTATATTAATTTCAAATTCTCTACAATTTCCAAATAATTTTTGTAAACAAAAAAAAATTGAATTTTTTATTTTAGAATTAGAAAAAGTTTGCTATCATTACAGTTAGTTATGCTAACATTTAAATAATAGCAAAAAAAACACAAGTAAATGATTCTGAATTTTTTCAAAATTAATTATTTCAAATTCTTTTAATAGAATTGTTTTTTTTTCGCGAAATTTTAATTGAAATGATAAAAACTTAATAGCTAAATATTTCTAGGCAGTTTGATTATAAAATTTTATATTTGTAAATTTTTTTAATTTCAAATAATTTTCATTTACACAAATAGCAAGCAATGCACGTATATGTAACAATCATTTACACTTATCGCTTTTCGTTGTATTTATCTATCATTCTATCGGTCGATCGATCGATCGATCGATCGTTCGATCGCATTATTTATGTTTTATTTGAATAAATTATCAAACAATATGTGATAACTATTAGCAACGTAAATGTTGAAATGAGCAAAAGAAAAAAAAAATCATTTAAATTTAATATTTGTAAACTAATCGAATTGTTTGCATTACAGTATACTTTATTGAAATTAATTAAATAAATAAAATTTTACGCTGAAATTTTGTCGTTTTTTTTTTCAAATCGGCAAACATATAGAAATTTTATATAATAACAATTAATTAATATATAATTAAATACGTCTTAGATAAAAATATTTCAAAGTTATTTGCCATCTTCTTGTTCTCTGCTCTTTTTTCGCCTACAACATCATACCTAATAAATATTTAACAAAATATTTTATAATATAAACAATGATTAGGTGTTGGCCAATGTTGGCCAACATTTAATTGGCCAATAAAGAATAAATGGCCTTACTTCAATGTTCTTCTTATTTGGTTCATTTATAGGTAATAAATACATTTTTGCAAATACAGGTAATATACACTATTATATGTCCTACAGGTAAGTACACCGTTCATCAAAAGGTTACTTGCTTTTCTCAAAATTATTATTTGCACCATATTCATTCCACGTACACATTTTACGTGGACATTTGTCATCAGCTATTGGTACCAATGTTGTAGAGCAGAAAAATTGTACCGATGAGCTGGTACCGCGGAATCGAATTGGTAATGGATTGTAGATACCAGCGGTGAAGTCATCTTCGTACTACAACAAATTTTTTAAATATTCTTTTCTGAATAAAAATTAATAAAATTATTTATTAATAAGATTATTCTTTTTCTGATAGACATATTTTTCCATTTTTGTCTTAATTTAATAAAATTTGATAAAAAAAATTTGGTAAAGAATAATTTTTTATTCAAAATTAAATCGAAAAAGTTAAATTTATCGAATTTTACTTTCAACTTATTTATCATTCGCTGATGGAACTAATGCTAAAAATTTGTATATCTTTACCTGAACATGCTCGAATAAGCTAGGTTCTAAGGTACAACCATTTTCATTAATGATACGATACGGTTTCGTATTTTCCGTATCACTTTTCACTGTACAATTTGCAACGTGTAAACAGTAACCCTTTTGTTTGTCACATTTTATTTTATAATAAAGTTCTGAGTTTAAATTTGTACCTGAAAATTTTAAATTATGAAAATTCTGAAAGATAAACACTAAACGAAGCATAGAATTTGATTTTTTTCTTTTGGAATTATATAAAAATTTTCACTATAATTTATGATTAAATTAAAAGTGAATAAATAAAAGTTCTAAACACAAATTTTTTAAATTTAAAATAACTCAATAAAAGTTTTGAATAAGAATTTAATCTAACCTTTTGCGATTCATTAATTTAATTATTATATATGAAAAGCATTAGAATAAGAAACTATTTCGATATTTCATAAATATTTTTCATTCAATGAAATAATCGAACTAAAAATTAAAAATTTTCTGTAAGCATAATTAATTGACGTAAATTTAAACAGTGCTAACCTGAAATTTCTTCACCGTTTGGGCCACCATTATGCACAGAGAATTTACAATTTGTTTGCGGCTTATAAAGTTTTTTGATCGATTTTTCCGGGACATTTGCGCCTAACGTAAGCGCAAACAGACATGACAGCAAATACAGCATTGATGAAGACATTCGTCTACAAAACTGCAACATAATTTTAATTTCAACTCACCATAGATTACAACCAATCACATTATCGACCTGATATTCCTCAAGTCTCTTTCTTCCTCTCTTACCCTTTCTTCCTCCCTCCCTCCCTCTCTCTCTCTCTCTCTCTCTCTCTCTTCCTTTATCCCCTAAAGACATTTAAAAAAATATTAGCACTTCTTTACCTGAAACGTACACCTATCTATCATCCCAGATTTTTGCAACGGTTCAGTCATCCATTTAACTTAATTATAGTGAAGCTTTCTTTTTGTCTGTGTAAAATTTATAGAATAAAATTAAATTTTTAACCGAATATTTAATTCATTTACGCTTGGATTTTGAAAAAATATTAACTCTCAAAAAACAAAATTTTTCGTTGCGATAAGAAATTTTTATTAATATCAGAAAAAACTTAATAAATAATTGATAATTAACTAATAATAATAATAATAATAATAATAATAATAATAATAATAATAATAATAATAATAATAATAATAATAATAATAATAATAATAATAATAATAATAATAATAATAATAATAATAATAATAATAATAATAATAATAAT